>MDYQ01000168.1:0-62470 GCA_003024175.1 Planoprotostelium fungivorum | reverse complement strand
CCCTTGTTATTGACTTTCACTCTCGGAAAAAGTTGTAAAAATTTTCTTTTTTTTTCGATCTACAAGGCTGTTTGTGACCCTAAGCCATGACAGGGGTGATGGTTCAGGTATCCCTAAACCGTAAAATCCAGGAGAGCTTTTGCCGACTACATCAACATCAGTGTCACCATCCTCCTCAGGAACTACAACAGATCTCATGGAGTCTCCACCATGAGAAGACATCAAGACATCCTCCATCAGTCCATCGTCCAACCTCAAGTTCACAACTTGGTCAACAACACCCAGGACAGATTCCTCAACTGCGGCACCCAGTACGTCAATGTCATGTTTCCTGTGGCCATCCCCTTGGACCCTGCCTCTTATCTTCCTGAGAACGACAACATTGGAGAAGATGAGGAAATGGACCAGATCTCTTGGGTCAAATCACATCCTTATGACAAGGCCACCTACAACTTCAGCAAGAGGACCCTCAAGGACTTCAAGAAGCAGATGGAAGAGCACGAAGAAGCCAGGAAGGAGGAGAGGGAGAGGGAAGAAGCGGCCAGGAGAGAAGAGGAGGCCAGGAGAAGACCCTTCCTCTTTGGAAGAAAGAAGCAGTTCCCTCCTCAGGATGACCCCGCCTCCAAGAGATAGAGGAAGGAGTAAATTCGATCGAAATAGATCATATCAAGAGACACCAGACTGTTGTACATTTTTTTTGTATGTGTTCACTTGGTGGTCCGTGTGACGAGGGCCGTATCTTTCTTATGCCTTGCGCTACGGTGACTTTTTTCGACTCAAAAGATAGATCTCTTTGAGATCTATAAGATGATACCATTTGCGTTAGTCTACAACCAGCCATAAGCGTCGAACAATACGCCTAAACCCTAAACCCTGATGAAATCGATTGCCTGATCAATCTCACCAGTGATCTGATCATGTCCAAATTGTCTCAAAGGGGGTTCAGATGTAATTTTCCACCACTCGTGGACTCTTTAAACGCTTCTTCTCCAATGATATGAATCAATCCTCAATCAGATCACAATTCTCACAAGCAGCAATTAACAACTCAATCGGCGTAGATAATTTATCTTAATAAGTCTGGCAATGATGCCGTCAATTATGATGCTCTAATGGGCTCGATGTGCAATCACTAGATGCCAGTCTGTAGTAGAACCCCTCTGATCCCAATTCTGACACCACCCGCTTTCTCTCTACCCGAAGTGATGGATAAGATAATATGGTGTCGCTGATGTGTCAACAAGACACTGCTGACCCCTTCTCTTTTGAGACAATCCTCTTTCTCTCTTTTCCCTCTTTCTTCCTTTACTGGAAGATGTATGATATGATATCAAGGAGACGGGTTTGAAGAATGTTAGAGATGGATGATCTCACTCTTGATAGCAGGGCAAAGGATTCACAAGGATGGATGACTTGGATGGTGTATGTACAAGACCTCTCCTTGCAGATGGGCTTTGAACAATCCCCTTTTATTACACAATACAATTGTAGACCGTTAAATCAATTCCTTTTGTCGTCGATATTCCTTCTCTACAACGTAGCGTCATAACACAACTGCTGGTTGCTTCCTATGTGGAAGACTTGAGAAGTGATTTTATTGTGTTCAAATCATTCATTCTTGAACGTAGAAATGTCCAATAAAAGTCATGGAAAGAGCCAGTGAAATGTTTCCGTGAAAAGGGTGTGTTTCTCAAAAGTCAGAAATTCAGGGAAACTCTGCCGTTGTAATTGGGGCAAATATTTGGTGCATTTGTGATCTCTCATGGACTTGGTCTTATGTCTGACAGTCACGACAACAATATTGTTAATAAGTGAGTCCCTGGTAACAGAATAGGTTCATTTATTCTTGAGTGGGATTCTACTCCTCTTCTTCCTTGGTGACTCTTCAATCTCATCTACAAAATTGTATACTCTTGCAGCACCCATGTTCAGTTGATTCTCCTGTTCATGGTAAGACCATTACATCAGTGGACAAACCTTATCTGTTGGAGTTGTACAGAAGGATAACTTCTTGGGTGAAGGACTTGTTACAGGTGTTGATGGGTTAGAGGAAAGAGAGAACTTCTTGATGGGAGTGGATGGTGTTAGTGGTGCAACCCTTGCGTTGTCCTTCCCTTCAGGTGACTGTGTGTTTCAGAATCCAAAGTGAATGATAATTCACCCCCATGATAAATTGTGGTAGATCCACTGCAAAGGATCTATTCTGTGCTACAGATTCATCTTCCTTTTGCTTGCTCTTTGTCTCCATCATCTCTGGTCTCTTCACCAAGGGATGGGACTCTTGATCATTCAAATCAAAGATGGGCACCTCTGTACTAGCCCAGCATTGGCATTTCCTCTTTGGAATGTAAGCACAGAGGGATTATGTTCTTGAGGATGTCCATCTCACCTCTGCTGTACAATTTATCTCTGTGATGTTCATCTGGTCTGTCTTGATGGGATCTATACTCCTCCACATATCCCAGTCCTGTAATATATCTTCTCCATTCTTTCCAGAGATGACCGTGGATAACTTGTACAACCACTCTGCATCAATGTCCTGCGGTTTGTTTCTGTCTACATAATGGACAAGGTGAGGTGTAGCATCAAATCCTAAGAGGGAGTCAATTGGGGTGGGGATGAGAGTGGATACCATATGAGATGCCATGGTGGGCAATGGACTGCTTCAAGTGTTGGATGCACAAAGAGGGCTCTTTCAGAGAATATAACAAGGACAACATCCAAGCCTCTGCTGCAGCTCCTGGATGCTTGTTGGTGGAGGTGATGTTGGTCAAGATCTATTCATCTCATTAGTCCTAACCTCAAAACATGCTCTCACCACATTCAACATGTGAATGGCCTTCTCCCGTGATGATTCAGCGTTGGATAATATTGCATTTGGTGTGTTTGGGTAGACTGTACATAGATCAAATCCAATTGCGCCTGTGATTGTATTGTCTCACCTTCATCAGCAGATTGATTCAGCTTGTTTGGAATCTCTTTGCTCCTCCTTAAGCCTCTGTATTCCTGCTGACATCAGTTGAGGAAAAGATCATCATTACCTTTGAATATGTCCTCAACATAGGGACGGTCTTCTTGTGAGAGAAGGCTAACAGGAATGAAGAATAGTTGACTTGATTGATCAAATGATGAGGGACCATGGCAATTGCAGCCTCAAATGCCTCTTGGATCTCACAGAGAGTGGCCTTGTTGTGATGAAGCAGGAACAAAGCGTAAGCCCCGTACAGATCTGCCACATCCTTCTTCTCCTCCTTAGAAAGGAGATGTCTCTTCTCTTTGTTCTTCTCATCCAGCCCAAACGATCTGAAAGCCTCACAGAACGCTTCTTCAGCCATGTTCCCGTTCTTGGTCAACTGATCTTCATTCAGTTATTGTAAAATGAGAGATTACCTCAGAGGCAAAGATGGCACGGTAGAAGTGATAATATGGGCTGTGTGGATACTTCTCTGTCACGTGGTTGTAGTATTGTACAGCGCATTTGTGTTGTTGATGAGCGAGGAAGGAGAAGAGATAAGACTCTCCCTTTCTTCCAGTCACTCCGTAATTGTAAGACAGATGATACAGAACCCACAAAGGTCCTGTCAGAGGTGCCTGTTGATTATCACACTCTATACATCCACAATATATTCTCTCACCTGTTGTTGAATGGATTGGATGGCGTATTGATAAGCTGTATCCAAGATCAGAGGATGGTGAACGATCGATGTCACACCTTTCTGGTGATCACCACGCGCGTAAGAGGAGGCAGAGATCTCAAAGAATAAGATGGCTCTTCTGAAGTGAGAGAGTTGTCCTTCAGTCAACTTGGGATGGTACACTCGATTCCATAATTTCTCTACGTCTTCTGCCTCTCCTTTCATGTTCTCTTCAATCCTCTTCTCGTACCTTTATCTTCTCATTCTCTCATTCGATTGATCTCACTCACTCTTCGAGGTATTTTATGCCCTTCTCCTTCTCTCCCTTTTGAATGTGATGCACACCGTACATCCTCAGATATCCTGCCTTTCGTCCCTCGTTCATTTCTGTCTCCTTCACCTCAATCCCATTTCTACTCTTGTACTCTTCAAATTGTGCTCTGATTCTCTGTCAGCCATTTCGATCTCCACTAGAAGAAAGAAAGAATATACCTCAATGTGTGAACCTGGCGAGGAATTCTTCCTTGAATGCTCCAATCTTGTACGATCTCTTGTATTCCACACCAGCTCTTCTCTCTCTTCCTCAACAGGGCTGCTTTCATCTCACGCAGTTGACGTGTACCCAGGAGATCATCTTCATCCTCCATCATCGACTCCACCAAACTCTGTGTTGATGTCGTGGCGACAGGTAGACGATGACGCACGATGGTCTGTTCACTCTCAGCAGCTCATCATCTCTCTTGACTCACGTCCATCAGGTGGTCAGCCTCCACTGCATCTTTCACTTCCCACAAACGAGGAAAGTATCGGAATTGAGTCAGTTTGAACCATTCGAGCTTCTTCCAAGTGGGGCCTGAGCTGTAGAAATAGTTGTGCTCTCCCTCCACGATGACGCTTCCGCTGCATTCGTCAGTGAGGGTCAACACTTGTGAACGTGAGAGATCTCACCTGTTCTCGATCTGTGAATTATGCTCGATGCAATATTTGGTCTCCTCTCGGTGTGAGGTTGAGATGATCTTCATGGCATGGATGAGATCTTCTTCTCGGGTGAAGAGGAGAGTGGAATCGTACTCGTTACTGTACATCTTTTCTTCGTCTCTCTTCTTCTCAGATTTCTTTGATCTCGTCTCCATCGTGAAATACTGATGGCATATTCAGTCGTCAGATGAGGGATGGAGGTTGGAAGACACCTGATAGTGAAGGTGGGAGAGATAATGAGATTCATCTTTGTTCCTCTCGTTCAGTGCCACTCGGATGATGAGTGACAATCGATCATCTCGCCAGAGAATGTAATTCGCTGAAATTGGATCAAAAACTGAGAAGATGACCAGAATGCTGAGAGAACTCACACAGATAAATGGGAAGGTTGATCATATTCTCCACAGAAGAAGGATCTGATAGTGTGCCAAAGAAGAAGAGGACAGTTCTGCCGTGGTTGCACAGTCTCTTATTTGCGGCTATCATCTTAGCATCCAACTCGGACAGAAGACAATTCAGTCCAGTTATTTCACCATCTTCGGATCGATATTGAATGACGTCGATCTCGTTGGAAGAGGCCAACTCTTCCAGCTTCCGTCGTGAAGAGGAAGAATGAGGCAGAGTGGATATCCAGATCAGATGCGTCGGCACGATAAGTGTTTCAGTAGTTGAGATGGAAGACTGTCCATGCCTCTTGCTCTCTTCCATCGAGCTGGAGATATGGTGCAATTGTTTGGGCACCCTCGTTGTTTGCCTCCTTTTCATAGAAAATGACATCACCAGACGATCTGATAATCAGAGGCTTCAATAACATGACAGTCCATTATTTGGAGGAGGAAGGGGAGAAGTCTGACGATCCAATCTTTTCGGATGCCAAGAGTTTCAAAGATTCCGCCATCGTTGTCGATATGGGTAGTCACTCCACACGAGCTGGTTGGAGTAAAGAGGAATTGCCTAGACGTGAGTACCATGTCATCTTTTGCATATGTTGAGCGCAGATCGAGGATGTTGACGTGCTAAATGCGATCTAGTTCACTTCCCAACCTTGGTGGGAAGAGGAAGAGCGACGAAGGACGTATTGACAGTGGTCGGAAACGATCTGAAGAAAGGGGACATCTCAAAGTTGGCAGCCAAATCACCCTTCGAGGAGAATGTGGTCTATCACTTTGACCTCCAAGAGGCCATCATGGACCACATCTTCTCCCGTCTGGGCTGCGAAGGAGACAGTATCATTAATCCCGTCATCATGTCCGAATCCGCATGCAATCCCAATCACTGCAGAAAGAGTGAGATCACTCTTATTGTTTCGATCGAATGATTTCCTATCACTCCCTCTCATCTCTCTTCTCTTCCCCTGACCTCACGCAGACACCTCTGAACTCCTGTTCGAGTGTTACGGTGTCCCTGCCGTGAGTTATGGAATCGATGGACTGTTCAGCTACTACGCCAACTGCATCTCCACCCCCAACGCCAATCGAGAGGGTCTCATCATCTCGTCCGGTCACTCTTCCACTCACATCCTACCTATGCTTCAATCGGGTCCAGTTCATTCTAAATTCAAACGAATCGACATCGGGGGGTACCACTGCACAGACTACGCGCAGAAACTTGTACAGATCAAATATCCCATCCACAGGGCAGCCATGACCGTCGAAAAGTCGCAGACTCTCAAGGAGAATCACACTTACCTGGCGACCAACTACAACGAGGAGCTCTTCCTCTTCTCCAACAACTCTGCACCCAAGGAAGAGGAACAGATCGATGTGGAGGAAGAGAAGGAGAAGGGAGAGGAAGAGAAGGAGAAGGGAAAGGCAGAGAAGGAGAAGGGAGAGGAAGAGAAGGAAGAGAAGGAAGAAGAAGGGTTGGAGAGGGGGAAGGCCAGAGTCATCCAATTGCCTTACGTGGCCGCACCGGTGGTGGTGGTGACGGAGGAAGAGAAGAAGAGGAAGCACGATCTGAAAGTGACCCAAGGACAGAGACTGAAGGAGTACGGAGAGAAGAAGAGGAAGGAGAAGCAACAGGTGAAGGAACAACAGTTGGAGAGATACAACGAGATCTTGAACATGAGAGACGAAGATTTAGAACAATTCAACGTGAGAGAAGTATCTGAGAGAAGAACAACTGATGGAAAATAGGAGATGCTGCTGCAGGAGAATTTAGCGGACGAAAATGCGCTGAACAAGGCGATGGAGAAGCTGAAGAACGGACTGACCAAGAGCGAAAACAACGACGAAGAGAAGGCACAGAGAAAGAAGAACGAGATGGACAAGAGATTTGAAGAGAACCCGACGGATCTGATTCGAGAGCTGAGGGAGAAGAAGAGAATCATCGAGGAGATGATCGAGAGGAAGGCCAGGGAGAACAGCTCCACGGTGGGAGGGAGAAACACGCTGGCCAAGAGAAAGAGAATGAAGGCCATCACTGGAATCGCTTTCAACGATGCAGATCATGACACGGATGATTTCGGTATGAACGATGATGATTGGGACATCTACCTACAAGCTGTGAGCTTTATCTACATCATCCTCTCTCTATATCATCTTCTATCTACACCACTCTCTATCGTGCTTCGTCTTCTATTGAAAGGATCGAACGAAAACTAAATGGAACGAAAGGGATCGGAGCCACTTCCAGAAGAACAAGAGGAAGCAGCGGAATTAGTTCAGATCGATGCTTGGTTGGCCAAGTACGAGAAGAAAGCCCCGAAAAAGGAGAACGCGACCACTCCGATGAGTCAAGAGTTGGATTATCAACTGTACATCGGTGTCGAGAGGATCAGAATCCCAGAGATTCTCTTCCAACCCAATCTGATTGGAATGGACTTCACCGGACTCTCTGAAGCCCTCCAAAACACTTTCTCTTCTCTCACGAAGCCCCAACTGGCCGACATATCAAAGGTGAGAGATGGAATAGAAAGAGAGAGAATGACTTGGACAGAGGATCTTTGTATGTGGAGGAAACAGTGAGACGAAGCTTTTCAGAGAGAGGATCGAAGCGGAAGTGAGGGCGCTGCTGCCCGTGGAGTACGAGATGAACGTGCTGAAAGCGAAGAACGCACTGAAAGATGCATGGAGGGGAGCGAGCATGTGGAGTCGAAACAACTCGTGGAAGAGCAGAGGAGAGAACAATGGGTGGATCACAAAGAAGATGTACGAGGAGCTGGGTCACGACTACCTCAAGGAGTTTATGCTATCGAATCAGTATCTCAAGGTTTACGAATGAAATGAATGAGATCATCTTGTTTATTCTGAATGAGTCGAGATCGGTCTTTCGTTCAGGTTTCCAATTCCGCATATACAACATTTGATTTCCTTCTCTCCCACCTTTCTCGTCATCAGCAATCATGAGTCAGATCGACATCACCTCTTTACACAGCACTGCATCGCAGTAGTCGCAGCGATAGAGTGTGCTGGAAGTGATGGGAGTTAATTTCTTGTAGCACACGGTGTTCAGAGGGCAATGGCAGTGGCTGCAATCGACTTGACCACCTGGGTTGCTCCTCTCACACTGTGGACATTGTCTCTCTTTACACGATGCATCCACAAAATCCTTCGCTTTACAATGGGCATACATTGCCTCCAATTTAGAGTGATCCACCTGCATCGTTGAGCTTCTGTGACACGAGAGAATGGAAGAGACTCACCAGATTGTGTGGCAGCAACACTTGAATGAAACGTGCGGCGATTCCAAAGTTGGAGACATCACCGTTCGCTTTGATGGCCATTCGAATGCAGATGATTCGATGTCGTGGTTTGGGCAGTAGAACGTCTGCTAGATTTCTGGTCAAGGATGCGATCTGTTTGACGTCATTCGTGATTCGTTCTTCGTCTGTACCTCGGTTGGATCCTGGATCTCTGATCTAGCGATGAGGAAGTTGAGTGCGTGTTTGTACAAGACTGAGAATTTGACTTCCATTTGTTTCTCTCTGGGATTCTGATGCGATACTGTACACATTCAGTCCACGACTCACGATATCTTCGATCTCTCACCCAAGAGCTGTAACGTCTTATCTACATTCTTCAGTGCCTCCACGAAATTTCCCGCTTCGAGAAGTTTGAGAGCGTTGGACATCAATTGTTTCGACAGCTGGTTCACTTCTTGATCCGTTTTCAGCAGTGTCTTATCTTTGTCACTGTCTTCAGGGTCGCTATTGGTCGGTGATCTGTTCGATTCAGCTCCCTCACTCCAACTTGAACTCACCGATCGGAATCAAAGTCTGTGGATTGAGAGGGAGGTGGGGTGTTCTTCGTTACGACGTTAGTCTTTGTGTTGAGGGGTGATGCAATGGTCGGTTTGGGTGGAGTGGTGGATGTTCTCGTCTCGGCCGGGGAAGATATCTTCACCGCTCTCCTTCGTGTGGGGGCTGCCACAGCACCAGGGGATGCCATCCTCTGTTCTCATCAGTCATCATCCAATCCTGAATCATGAAACGATAGAGATCGTGATGTCTAAAGATGGAATATTCAGTCGAAAGTTGAGACTCACCAGGAAGGCGGTGGCGTTCTTCAATGTCTCTGCATCGGCCGGTGCGGCCTGCTCCGTAGCTTCTTGGAATTTGATTCCCCTGAAGAGAGCCTTCTTCCTGTTCTCTTCCTCTTCTTCTTCTTCGTCACTCGAGTCGCTGTCCTTTCCTCCCACCGACGCATCGTACGTGCTCACCTTCTCCCTTCAATTCACCCTCACACTCTACCTTCTCACCTTGAATCCCTTCATGTCCATATTCTTCAGCTCGGAAGAGAGGGGTGTCGACGGTGGATCGTTGGATAAGGAGGCTCTTCCCCTGGGTGTGTGCTCTCCATTGGGAGGAGATAAGACAGAAGATGGAGAAGTGAAGGAGCAGGGAGATTCTGAGATGTACGTGTTCTCCGGGGGTGTGGCGGGGGGAAGACTCTCTGAACCGGTGACGCTGGCTGACCCGAGAGAGGAAGTCGAGGACGATCGTGATAGCCTCGCCGCGTTGTCTGGTAGGGAATGAGCGTCAAGAGATGAGAGGGAGTGGATCACCCATACTGGCCGTGGAAGATCTCCTGCTGATGGTGGAGGGACCGGAAGAGGGATCTGTGAATTCGAATTTCATGTCGCAGAAGCGATCGTTATATCTGAGATCTAATTGTACGGCGATGACTCTGTCACGTGTCAGTGGAGAAGGATGAAAGGATCAACCTCTTCAGATCTTCCGACATGGTGAAACCACAGAGAGGAATACCAGTCTCGTGATTTTCAGTCCACCACAAGACCAGATTAGAAGTTGCACCATCCACGCTGAATGAGACTGTACCCTCTGGTGACTGAATGGATCAATGCATCTCCTCTTCTCTCTGACTCACCACTTTTCCCTCCACTCCAAACTGACACGAAGTAGAATAAGAGATCAGATTCGGTGGCTTCCTCCTCCACTTTCCCTTCGTTTCGTTTCCAGATTGCTGTGACAAGATCGAACGTGATGTGTTGTTGATCAGAGTGAAGAGCCTGGACTTTGTGGCCTTCTTCAGCTTCTGCACCCACTGTGTCGCAGATTCATCCAATTTGGACAGTTCTTCCTGTGAATCGAGAGTAGAAGGATCGGTATCGGCTGCTGTCCAGTGTGATGGCAGCGAATAGTAGTCGGTCGTTCGACTGGATTGATGTTCAGAAGTGAAGGCCTGACCGTCTGTGATGATGTCAGCCTCGTTGGCATGAGTGAGAGGATCTCACTGCTCTGGGGTGAGGTTGTCGTTCCTGCTTTCTTCGAGTGATTCCAACTGTTGGTGTGTGCGGCTGTGAGAAGTCAGTGTGGGTGATGATGTCTTCTCACCGGTGATCTTCTTGCTCTTCATCTCCGTGTTGAACGATCTCATCTTGTCCATGAAGGACTCTCTCCTCTTCATCGGTGCCGGTGTCGTCTGTAATTGTCGGTGACATGACAACCAAGTTCATCACCTCTTCGACATCAGAGTCCATCAGATTTGGAACGGGACCCTCTCCTTCAGAGGCAGAGTTAGTCTCCTTCTTCTTGAGGAAGCTCTTTGACTTTTTCCTGTTCTTTATCTTCTCCACCGGTTGACCAGTAGCGGCTGGGACATTATCATCCTCGAAAGAAAAGATGGGATTGTGACTCGATCGGCCTTCCACTGCGACTCAATCAGCCTTCTCGCTCATACCGTCTTTCATAAACATCTCACGAGTTTTCGATCGGCTTCTGTTCTGTGGAGACAAGTGGTCTGTTACAGCTGTTGAAGGTGGAATATCTACGGAAGAAGACAGTCCGAATACTTCATTGATACCCAAGACGTCAAATGAGCCAGTACTGTTGGTAGCGGCGATCTGACGACAACATTGAGTGACTCTTGATGGTCGTTCATTTACACACCTTGCTAGGTTTGATAGATAGTAAGTCGTCGAAGTCGATATCTGAGCTGACTGTGATGGACGTGAGCCGAAGAAATCATACGATGTCGTTCACCAGCACTGCCAACAGAACCAAAGGAAGATCTAGCGTCAAATGAGTTGGTCGTCTGTCCACTCAAACTGTGCGTCATGATGTTCTGTGGGTTTGTTGGGAATGATTCAGAGGCCGAGTTTGGAGACTCCATCTTCTTGGAGGTCCCGACCAATGAACGCGCAACCAAGCTCTTGTCCACTTCTAAAATATTGACTCTTTGTAGTTCCTCAGTTTTCAACTGATAGCTCTGCCAATTTCTTTCCGGTGATCAAGTTCTTTATCAAACCTTCGACACCACACTCTGTGCCTCTTCTGTCATCTTCACTAGATCCATCCCCTTCGCTGCTGATTCCTTCTTCAGCCAGTTCTTCGCCTTCCTCTGTGCTAGAGACCAGACGCCCTTGCTGTCCTGCATCTTGGCTTCCAGATAAGCCAGCACCACGGCCGTGAGGAAGAGAACAAAGTGAGAGCCGAAGAGTTTGTTCGCCTTGATCTGGCTGACGCTCATTCCCTTCAGGTATGAGACAACAGATTCCTCAAAGCTTCCGTCGATGCTCTGACTGGAGATGATCTTGGATGCCGGAGATGAAGATGAAGACGGTGTTGTCCATGATGGTGCTGATGATGACGATGCTGGTGATGATAACGATTTTGATTTGGCTGCTGGCATGAATGATGGTTTGGCAGACTGTCTCTTCTTGGGCATCTCGATCTCCTCCAACATGTCGCAGCATTCCAGTTTCATCGATTGCGTCTGAATGGTTTGCGAGAGAGTGCGAAGGGTGGCCCCAATGGATTCCAGGGCATCATTCTGATCGAATAGAGAGTTGCCTTCACATTCATCCTCTTCGTCGCAATCGGAAGAACTCTACGACAAGGTCAGTTCTTCCCTCATTCTCTCGCTCACCGAAGTGGGAGATCGACGAGCTAGAGTGATTGAAGAGGAAGAGATCTCCACGAGATTTGTCGCCTGATCTGACGTAGTGTCTGCCTGATCATCCACTAGTGGTGTCAGATGCATGTTATGTAGTGAATGTGACTCACCCGCTATGAATGAAGTGTACTGCGATAGAACACCCGTGGAGAGAGAAATTTTCTCGATAGACGCTGCGATATCGCTGTTCGAATCGGCCAATTTACCATCAGGTAGGTGGAGATAACTTCTGCCCGATTGTAGACTGTCGATCACCGAGCGACCGTACAATCTGATGAAATGAGTCCATTTCACAAGATGAGAACTCACTTTGTGAGAACGAGTTCTTCTCTGGAAGGCTTGGTGGCAGTTGACAGATCCAACGTAATCTTTGTGACATCAGGACCAATGTTCTACATCACTGTAACACACCTTCTGTGAGAAATCCTTCTTTCCGTTCTTTCCCTTCAGTGTTCCTTCGATTATCTTGGCCATGGACACGTCTTCTCGGTTGAGATGAAGATACACCATCACATGATCTCCCGAGAACAGAGGGGGTAAGTGATAGGGGCTGCTGCTGATCTGTGATGACGTCATCACACGTCATCGTCTTCCACCTCACCTTCTCGCTCGGCTTCCATCCTGCCCATTCCATTCTCAACTCGGTGAGAGCGGGCTTGAGAGCGTGGTTCATCTGTCTCATCACAGCCTCTTCCATGTTGCTCGAGTTGATCATCTCGCATCTTCCGTTGCTCTTCTTCGCAATCTGTGTCACCAGATTTCTGTCCACTCCACTTCCGATGCCAAACGTGAAGATACGTGTCAGGTGAGAATCTCTCTCTGCCAATCGAATGCATTCTTCACTCCTGTCCACCTGTTCGTGTGAGATGAGAAAATGAAATTCTAAGATGATGATGACGATGATCACCTCTCCATCGGTGAGAAGGAAGATCTGTCTGGACATGCCCTCCAGAGGCTCTCTCTTCAGTATCTTCTGGAGGGGCTGATACAATTCCGTGCCTCCCATATCAGCTGATCTCCTCTTGTTCGCCTCCATGGCCTTATCAAAGTTCTCCTTGTTGTAAGGTACACTGGACTCGAATAAGGATCTGGAACCGGAACCAAAATCGATAATGTTAAAGTGACACGTGGGAGGAAGTCCTCTGAGAAGGAGAGACATCGTAGAGTTGACCTGATGGAGTCAGGTGATGATAGATGGAGAATCAGAAACACACCGATCGCATTGGATCACCACTCATGGAGCCAGAACAGTCGATGAGGAAGATGACTTCGCAGTTGACCTGAAATATTCATCAGAATCGAGTGAAAAGAAGTCATCAGACTGACCTCTTCATCGTCTTCTGCTTCTGTCATGTCTGGGTGAAACTGGAAGGCGGCAACTGCACTTCCTTCTGGTTCGATCTCCACTGATCCGATCGGACTACAACCAGTCAGATCGAGTCGTATAGTGTGGTGTTGTGTCTCACCCAAAGACATCTTTGACAGTGATGATGAGGTGGAACTCATGATTTGGAGGTATAGAACCGGAGGGTGTGCTGTTGTGCACCTTCAATACGGGTGATGTGGTGGAGAGAGATGCTGCGAATAGAACCTTTGTGGATGAGTGAGAGTGTGCGATGTCATCTCACCTCGTGTGATGTGTTGGTGTGTGGAGGAAGGGTGAAGTCGATCATGTTATCGGTGAAAGAGAGCTCCATCACGTAGGTGAAAACGAGCTTCACTTTTTTACCCGCTGCCAGACTCCCCACACTACATTTGAACTGACCTGATGATACTGCAGTGACATCAGCGATTGTCCTCATCTTTCTCCTCAGATCAAGAGCTGATGGAATCGTTTCATTCGATAGATCTCACCTTGCTGAGAGAGATACGCATTGCGACCGGAGGCCAATGCGTCATTGTATCTTTCTTCTGCCTTCTTCTTTGGAGCGATGACTCCTCTGACGATTCTCCCGTCTACATCAGCGTGGAAGGAAGAGACCGTCGCGCGCTCTGGTAGAGAATAGATGTAGGTGATCTCTTGTGGGCTCTCAGATGTATTGTGAAACTCCTGTGTGACCGTCACTCTTGCAGTCAGATCCTGGATGGCTGCATTGATGGAAGACGAGATCTGTGTCAGATTTTGGGAGGAGGTATAGCCCTGCGATCTATTACACCAACCGATCGGTTAACACTCACGAGACACATGGTGGTTGTGTGTGATTTTTTGTTTTGGTGTGTTGGCCGCACTTAGCATCAGGTCGGTTCGGTTAATGCTTCCCGGTTCGGCTAACCACGTGCAACTCTCTCGTTTCATTTAATTTCGTAAAAATAGTGACGGATTTGAGCCGAACCAAGTTTCCCACCTACCGAGACGATGATGAAGAGGACAACAAGGATAATTCCTCAGAGATCAGCTTTATCAAAATCTCGCAGCATCTGTGCACTCTGCTGCTGGAACTTGAGGAATTGGTCCACCTGCCCGTGCTGCTGCTTTCCTCCCGCCTTCTTCGTCCACGCGGCCTCCTCCTTCTCCATCATCTCCACGATCTTCGCCTCCTTCTCCGTGTCCTCTATCCTTCTGTACATCTCCACGACAGGTTTCAGTTGTTGACCGCTCAGCTTCAATCCACCCTCCGCCGCAGTAGAGAGCACCCTCTCCACTCCCTCTGCATAGTTCTGCTCTGCGTAGGCATTGAGAACCATGCCGGTAGTTTGTGTCTTCGGTTTCATCTCTCTGGTCGACATTTGCTGCAAGACGGTGTCCAGGCCGAACATGTCGCCCTGTTTCGAGTAGTACCGGATGAGGGAGGGGTAGGTCTCCTCGTCGGGCTGGAATCCGGCATCTTTCATGCTGAGGAGGAGCTCCTCGAATTCTTGTGGGTTGAAGTTCTTCTGGGTGAGTTGTTTGATGAGATCGTTGTAAGTTTGGATCGATGGTTTGAATCCCATGTCTACAAACTTCTTCCATCTATTCCGTATCAGTACATGTCCATAATGTGATCGCATGATCATGAAGATGGTGCGCCATATTGTGATCGCATGATCATGAAGATGGTGCGCCATATTGTGATCGCATGATCATGAAGATGGTGCGCGATGAACGCATCGCGATGTGAGCTGGAGGTTCACCTGGCAGCGATGGCGCCAAAGTTGGGTGAATCCTGAAAGACGACGAGGCCAAAATTTTCAGCTCCAATGTCGAACCCCAGGACAGCCATCTCCCTGCAGAGATTCTCGACTGATTTGGGTGATTTGCTGTAGATGTAACTGTGCAGGAGCTTCTGGTAGATCTTCTCATCCGGTAGAACTTCCTTCTCTTTCATGTCATCCCAGATCTGATGGGCCAGATCGTGTCTCCTCGTGTTCGCGGCGAAGTTGATGATGAGATAGTAGATCCTCAGATCTGGAATGACGTCCCGGTTCTTCATCATGTAGAGTGTGGCTAGGATTCCCTCTTCGTCTGCCTTTCGGACGTAATACTTGATGAGGAGTGCGTAGAGTGAGACACCCTCTCGAAAGGATCTCTGTTTGAAGCGGCTGATCCAGAGTGATGCCATAGCTAAATCGTCTCTCCACAAGAATTCTTCGATGATCTTGAGGTAGTGGCCAGGTGTCAGATGATAACCCCTCTGCTGAAAACTGTGGATCTCTGCGTCGAGGGCCCTCCAGTTGTTCGTCTCTTTCAGATTTCGCAGCACATCGTCCATCACGTGAAGTGGATTGAGTCCTCTTCTGGGTTCTGTCGATTGAAATCGAAGAGATGCATTCAATGTCTTTACTGGTGCTACCGGTGTTGATCTTGCATGTGTTCTGCTCTGTTGGAGAGTAAGAGCGAGTTGGTAGGATTGATGCTCACCAATGAGATGGAGAAGAGTTTTGGTCTATTGAATGTGTTATGTATGATCTCTAAGCCTCTGACATTCATTCTCCACGATCTAGTGGGTGTGATGTGATTGATGTGCTGCGGAAAAAGCAAGAAAAGATAGCGTTGTAGCGCATCAATTCATGAATTCGGAATTTCCGGCATTTTCAATTCTTTCCGCCACTTGGCGCTGATAATACCAGCGTTCGTTTGACCATCGAACGATTCTCAGAACGATCCATGGGTGTACATGTCCAATCTCCATCTGCATTCCAAAGACTGATCCAAGCGGAGGAGGACCTTTCCAGGTTTCCTAGCATTTCACCTCACAGATACACTGGATGGATATTATTATTCACTTCTCCAACTCAGAGGCATCAGGTCGATCCAGATGAATATAATTGAAGAAGCATCTCATTTTGTCAAGAACAGCACCGGCGATCGCTTCGATGACGCCGATTTCGGTGCAGCTCTCAAATCAGGAGTGATCTTATGCAAGTGAGTGCTGACGTCAACTTGACATTCGACTCACGACGACAGCTTGGTCAATCATCATCGCCCGGGGACCATCAAGAAGATCGTGCCTTCTACACGAAAATTTCATCATAATGAGAATATCTCTCAGTATCTCTTGGCGTGTGTCCAAGTGGGTGTGCCCGAGCGTGATCTGTTCATCATGTCGGATCTGTGGGAGACGAAGAACATCAACAAGGTGGCTCACAACATTCTTGCCTTCCAAAGAGCTGTTTCATCCACACCCATGAGTGTGAGTGGAACATGACGTAAAAAGTCTTGACGAGTTGAAGAACAGATCAGCAGAGGTGAGAAGAAAGATGGTCCGCATCGCTGAGCCCAAGAGAGAGTGAGAAGAGCACATAGTAGAGGTGACAGTTGACGACTCAGCAGAGAGCCGGTTGTATCAAACTTCAAAGCTAAAGGAACTCCATACCCTTCAATCAGAGTCCTCGACGGTGATGACGCGGAAGAGACATACCCCAAGATGTAACAACGTCTCATACCACTACTTGATGACTGATCTCCTCAGGAGGAGTAAATTGAAAGTCACTCCTTGGTCTTCGATGATCCACCAAGATGAGCCAACGACATCTTCAGGAGAGGGCCACGGCAGAGGAAACATCATGGACGCTGCAGTATTCGAACCACCGAGTGACAACTCTCAATCTCATTCCGTGATGAGGATCACCACCAACCACGCTGCTCGTGTTTGTCCTAAATGCCCCAAACCGATTACCGGAGGAGGAGTCCACGGTGAGCTCAAACGACATCTCCATGCGATCTCATTCCTTCCTTAAGCTCTGGGTGTCACCTGGCACTCTCACTGCTTCAACTGTAAAAAGTGCGGTGTCAATTTAGCCATCGCTCGTTACGTGGAACACGACAAGAGTCCCTACTGCCAAAAGTGAGACAGAGACGATAACCGACGATGATGACACAGATCAGGTGCAGCTACACCCAGACGAGAAGAGAGAGCCCCACGGCGAGCTCACAGAGATACCAAATCACAAAGAAGATCAACGTCTCGGCTTAAATTGTACCATAAAGATCAATACAAAGATTTCTTCATTCACACGCGGCCCAGAGGAATCTTCCTCCTGCTCTCGATGGCTCTCTCCACGATCTCCACTTGGACGTCACTGCTCATGTATGGATTCCCCAGTATCAACGCTGCCCTCTCCGTGATCTCCCTCACTTGCTTCTCTGTTGTCTCCGATGAAAAGAGAAACGCCTGTCTCGTTCGTCTCTCCTCTCTTCTCCTTTCCTCTCACCTGTCTCCTGAATTCCAAGAATTGAACGTCCCAGCACACGCAGAGATGGTAGAGGAGTTCCCTCCCCCTCTCGTGTTCTATCTCTTTGGGGACCGCATTGACCACGAGGTGGTGCATGTTCGAGATCAACTTGGACAGCTGGATGGCATCAGCCTCGTCTCTTCTGTCTCACTCACCTTAACCTCCATCCTGAGGAATCCTCTATCCTCACTCACTGGCTCTGGCTCTTCGCCTTCTAGTTTCTGTGTAAGGTGAGGAGTGGAGGTCGATGAGGGATGATGATCTCACGGGCAGATTCATTCCTTCGGACAAGAGTTGCTGTTTTGCCTTCAAGTTGCGATCGAAGGCGACGATTTTGTCCATCTAGATGGATCAATGGATGTATCCGTGTCATCATGTGAGATGATGATGGATGATGTGAGAGGATGAGGTGATGTGTGATGATGATGGATGATGTGAGAGGAGGTGATGTGTGATGATGATGTGATGATGGATCACCGTGGACTCGATGAGAGTTTGTATCTGAGGGTAAGTGGAGAGGCAGCATTGGCTGGCAAAACTCCGAATGGCTTCTTTGGCGGTCTCTATGACGGCTCCACTCTTCTCTTCGTACACTACGAGTCCCAGTCGGATCTGCTCCAAGCTATTCTCTTCTTCATCGTCTCTCCTTTCCTCTCTCTGTGTGTTCTCTTCTCTCTGTGTGTTCTCTTCTCTCTGTGTGCTTTCTTCTCTCTGTATGTTCTCTTCTCTCTGTGTGCTTTCTTCTTCCTCTCTCTGTGTGTTCTCTTCTCTCTGTGTGCTTTCTTCTTCCTCTCTTTGTGTGTTTTCTTCTCTCTGTGTGCTCTGTTCTTCGTGTCTCTGTACATCCTCCTCTCTCTGCATATTATTATTCTCTTCTCTCTGCGTGTTGTCTTGATCTGTCTCCACTTCCTCTACTGGTTGCGCTTCTGCTGCATCTCCTCGTACTTCTGGTTGTGCGTTGACCTCTGACGATAGAGCCAATTCCTCAGACTCCATTTGGATGTCTTGGGTGAGGAATATCTCTTCTCCCTCGATGGCTCGACCCATATTTACAATCTCCGAGTGATCCAACACCTCATCCATCGTGATCTGCTCGTGAGAGATCACATCTCCCAATTCTTCCCTCTCTCTTCTCTCTTCGTTCTCTCCTCTTCTTCTCTCTTCGTTCCCTCCTCTCATCTGCTCATTCTCTATTCCTCTGGCCACCTGTTTGTACATTCAACGAAGGGTCTCATGACTACCCTCTCACAAGTCTCAGAGGTGTCACTGGGAGTTTCGATGCCTTCAGAGCGAAGAAAGTCTTCTTGGACTTGTCTCCTTCCGTGGTCTTCTGTGGATCGCTCTCTCTCTGTCTCTTCTGTCTCTCTTTCTTTCCCTTCGTCTTCTTGGCTCCCTCTTTCTCTGCTCCTTTCGACTTCTCTGTTCATCTTTCAATCTTATTTCTTCTCTTTTTCTCACCCTTAGCCTTCTTCGTTCCCACTCTCTCCATCTCTCCCTCCTTCTGTGTATCTTCGGTGTCGCTCCTCCTCTTCTTGGCTGTTCTATCGTCCTCCTCCGCTCTGCTGGCTTTTCTCTTTTTCGGATTGGGTGACTTCTTTGGTCCTTCTGCCGTCTGATCTGCCTTCTTTGAAGATTTCTTTGCTTCACTTGACTTGGGTTTCAGTGGTGTGTTGGTTGCGTTGTTTGTCTGTAGTCTGTGCAGAGGTGAAGGGCTGATCAACTTGATCTTTGATGATTTCCTGCGACATGATGTGAGTGAGTCATTCATCGATGGTGATTACGTTGAAGGCTCGGCATTGACTGTTGACCTTCGAACAACATCATAGTGGTTGAGAATCTTCTCATTTCTCCCAGCCCAAAGACGATCCAAGTTGGTGATTAAACTCTGCTGGTCATCCATCTCAGAGAGAGATGCATTGAAGGATTGTATCCTCTCTGAATTTTTCTCATTCTTAGAAGAAGAATAAGCCGACTGCTTCAGTTGGGGTACCTATCATAATCATCTTCGACGAACATTTGAGAGATCCATTTCTTACCTTACGAATATGATCCTTTATGAGATCCCAGAGTTTACAGTATGTAAATACAATCTGCAGAATGTCCTGATCTGTCAATTGAAAGATAGGCTTTTGGAATGCCTTCGTTGTCATTTCGCTGTCTAATACTTCCAAGTAATTCCACAGTCTGATTGATGATATCAGATCGATGATATGTAGGAAAACGTCGTTCCACCTGCACACTGCATCGAGAATTCCAGGTGGCCTCTCACATCTGCCCCAATCGTATTCTCCAAAATTCTTCTTCACGAACAGTCTAAGCTTGGTCATCTTGGAGGGAAAACACGCGAATGGGACGAAACGGCGTTGTAAACAGCCAAAATGAATAAAAATGCGATTATCGTCGAATCTATTCAGGAAATCAATCGTCGAGGTCCAGATCAGAGTCATCCTTTCCTCCTCCTCCTCCATAAAAGTCAGCAGAGAAGCTGTAGCTGTCATCGTCTCCTCTCTGCTCTGCCTTCTTTGCCTTTCGCTTCTCCTTCTTCTGTTGCTTCTTTCTCAAGGCATTGAGCTGTGGGTTGTACTTGTCGCTCTTCTCCTTCAGGTTCTGCTTTCTTTGAACGGTCGTCTGTTCCTCTTCCTCCTCTTCTTCCTCTTCTTCCTCCTCTTCTTCCTCCTCTTCCTCCTCAACCATGGACTCTTCTTGTTGCTGTGATCTCCTTCAGCTCCCTCCTCTATCTCTCTACACACCTCTTCCTCTTCTTCCTCATCGTCCTCTTCCTCTTCAGAGTCTTCCTCTTCCATGTCGTCACCTTCCTCAAACTCTTCCTCTTCAGAGTCTTCGATGTCATCCAGATCCAAGTTCCACTCCGATCGTGGTGCTGCGCTCGATTTCTGTACTCCTTCAGTTCTGTCCATCTACAACGAGCCATCTGAGGCCGTCTCACCATGGGAAGAGCCTGGGTCTTCTTCTCTGGTAGGGAGTAGATCTGCTCCTTCTCTCTCTTTGTGATCTGATCGAAATCGAAGAGCTTGCTGTAACTCGTGACGATCTCAGCCGAGATGTGGACGTTCTTCAGCTCGGGTGGTATCGTGAAGAAGCGAATCCTTCCCTCGTTCCAATCTGTATCCTTTCAGTCGGAGATTTCACAGAGATCTCGTAGAGAGCTACCGACCTTGGAGGACAGACTTGGCGGCTTGGTTGATGTTGGGGGCACCTCCCTTCTTGAATTTTCCTCTCTTCGTTGCCATCTGAATCAAAAAGTCCAATGTGGATGTGAACTGAGACAATTTGTAGGTCTGCATCAGCTGGGATCGATCACACTTGCCCAATAAGACTTCCACTGTTCATCGTCATCATCGTGAAATCGTACATCATGTGATCGATGATGTCATGACATGATGATCCCACCTGGAGCGATGGGATCAGCAACTTGAGAGATCTTGACGGCATTTCTGAGAATGATGTCACTGTCACTGCTGCTCGAGTTTCCAAAGACAATACCCGGAGAATCGATCAGCTTGATTCCCTTGTCCAGTTGAATCTCCTGTTCGATTTCAGTCATTGTTATCGTAGGGTGAGATAAGCAGAGAGATAATGACAGATAAGCAGAGAGATAAATAGAGTGAGATAAGCAGAGGGACAGATAGAGTGAGATAAGCAGAGAGATAAGGAGAGAAGAGAGGAAACGAACCTGAACGGTCTTTGTGAAACCGGGGGTGGCACCCACACCGACGGATCTCGATCTCTTGAGGGAGTTGATGAGTGAAGACTTTCCTACGTTGGGATATCCAATGATACCGACAGACAGAGCTGTCTTCATTCCACTGTTTCTAGAGTAGTTCTATACTACATCTCAGTATTGCATCGTGTGTATCGTGTGGAATATTCCACATCAGATGGAGAGAAGAAAGAGTAGATGTGCACCTTCAAGAGTTGGATGAGAGTGTCAGCACCAATACATTGTCCGTTCTCCATCAGCTGGAGAGAGTCTACGGCCTTCTCTCTTCTGCCGAGGTTCTGTCTCTGCTCTTGGGTGGAACACTTGAAGGCGATGGCTGGGAACTCATTTCTCAAGTACTTGAGCCACTGCTCTGCGTTCTCCTTTGGGATCAGATCTGTCACCTCTTAAGCCTCTTCGTCTCTCATCATCGTGAGACTTCTCACCGATCTTGTTCAATACGAGGACGATCTTCTTGTTGGGGTGCTTGGCGACGATCTTCTGCTCCACATCGAGACATCTGCATCCAATGGGGTCTCTGGCATCGAGAACTTCCAAGATAACGTCCGACATCTCAACGATCTTCTTGAACTCTCTAAAGTAAGCTCTCTTTGATCCGTCTGCATCTCTCGTCAATCTCTTACTCCATCGCTCATCTCATCACCTTTCAGATCGTACATCTGTGCTCTCTGTTCCGTCTCTTCTTCTTCATTCTCTGTGTTGTTGTACTGATCACTTCTCTTTGCGGCCTCAGCGGCGAAGGAGCTGAGGGAAGAGGGGCCTCCTTCTCTCAGTTTCTTCTTCAATGCTGTTCGGTCTGCCTTCTGTCTCTCCTTCTCTTCTTCTAATTTCATCTTGTGTGCTTCCATCTGTGAAGATGAGACTGAGAATGTTCTATGTGATGACGAATACCTTCTGTAATAACTGCTCCTTGAATGGGTACATGTTAGGAACTCCGGGATCCTTCTTCTTGTCTGTGTGTGATGTCAATCACATGCCTCATCATGAGAAATCAACTCACGTTTAGTCGTCAGGGCATTTTTCCTGGCCTCTCTTCTCTGCTTTCTGTGTGTCTCAGCAACTCTCTTCTTGATCTTGTGTTGCTTGTGTAATGTCAGTCTCTTAGACGCCTCTGTCTATCGTCAGGTACCTCTCTAACGATCGAACAGCTCACTCTTCTTGCCACCGTTCGTCATGTTGCTTTCCGATCAAAGTGAGAACAGAGAAAAGGAAGAAGGGAAGAAATTTTTAACATCTACAACGACCGAAATTGATGGCATTTTCATGTTCATTTTCTCGGCAGAAACAGCAAAAAGGCTCCTACGAGACTCGAACTCGTGATCTCTTCCTTACTAGGGAAGCGCCTTGCCAACTTGGCCAAGGAGCCGGATGTTGGCGCGGTCTCAAAATTTACTGACATATCCTTTGTAAGTTATAAATGTACAATCCAGCTGAGCTTTCTCATCCGTTCCTTTCTTCCACATCATCCATATAGACTCTCTTGTACATAGTTGCCCTACTCGAATCCCACCAAGTCACCTATTGGTCAATCTTCACCTCACATCGTTGATGATGCTCACCAAGATGAGATCCATGGATAGAAAGAAGATGTGGATCTTCTCCCATGGAACCGTGCTTTCTTCAGTCTCCTCGTGGACTTCAGCTCTCCCGAATCCCTCCAATGGATGAACTTCACCATCCCACTCTGACGTTCTCAACCGATGAAACTGCGTCCGAATCAACGAGTGACACTTGAACCTTCTCAGATTGTGGAGTTTTAACTCACTTGTTCAATGGTCTTGTCGTAACGTAAGATACCAAAGAAGGAAGTCTCTCCCTTCGGTATCGTTCGGTCTCCCGTCACTTTGACTGCCCTCAACACGGGTGGTGTATCACCTGATATGGCCCTCGCCTGCTCGATCGTTCAACAGAAATAAAGAATGGCCTCTCACTTCGTCCACCGAGGGAGTCTTGTCAAAATCGACGTGAAGAAATTGTACATCGTCATCAAAGTTTCCAACGAACATTCCAGTCATATCCTCTGGGTGCATGGACTGGGTATTGCAACTCATTCTGCTTTAAAATCAACACTTGTGGGGTTACCTTCGTTTCACCTCTTCTGACAACGTGTGGGTGGATCTCTGAGAGCAAAGAAGATACTTGGCACGGTCATCATCTCGACGTGCATCATTCACATCTCACTTGACTTCGTCAACAGTAAACGCGGGATATCCTCTCCCTTCAGACAGTACGTCGTCCTTCATCGCGCACCTCAGCTCTCTCAGCTCTTCTGGTCATACATCGCTTCACCTGAGTGCGTCCGTTGGAAATGACTTCCACCTCTTTCTCAGATGTGGATGAGGCCGTGGCGATATCCTTTGAATGGATGAGACCTGTAGGATGTCAAGATCTTCCCCTCGGGCAATCTTCACCTTAACCTTTGGCTCATCGTGGGGCATGACATGCAGCTCCATCGTCCTCTTCTGTGACTGTCCCACTGTGTCTTCGATGTGATATCTCCCCGAGATTTTGTCTCTCTTCAACGTCCAGAATCTCGAGATGATGTGGTATGGATTTCGTTGAAATTCCGGCTCGAGAGAGTCCAGCCAGATGTTGTCTCTGAACACTTGGGTGACTGAGATGGTTCAACTTACACCCTTGTAGAATGGAATCACCCTCCCTCACGCTGGGACTGATGAATAGTTCACTCCATTTATCGGATCGGTTGTTGCACGTTAGAAGTTGTACAGAGCAGATGAGGCCCCATCGCAGTTCGGAGGGGTCATCCGATGCATGAAGGGGTACCTCTCCGTCGTCCTCCCAATGTCTCGCGTCTGAGAGTTTCCACGTACAACTCACATGAACCATTTTACCTGTCTGTAGTGTGAGGACGCGAGACGAAGGAGGGGCTCACCCAGGCTACCGTATTCACACGCCCACAGGCCACGATACTTCAGATAGGAATCGAAAGTTCTCCAGTTGAGATAATACCACTGATCGTCATCGATGCCCTCCACGATTGGATCCTAAAACAGCGTGAGAATTCGCTTTTGGGCCCTGCACCCACCCCAACTTCCAATTTTTCTGACAGAGGTGAAAGGAGAGAAGTAAAATGATCGTAAGATGCATAGAGGCCTGTTTCGTTTGAATATTTTAAACATGAATGGTGTGATCCACCTCTCTTCGAACAGATGGAACTCCACACCACGTTAGACAGACACCATCGTCTCAAATATCGGTTGGTCATAGAGGCCGCCAGTAGATCGGTTACATCGAGTAACTTCAATACCTGTCGATCGTCAAATCCGCAACACCGCTCGACCACCTCTACGATCAACTCTGTCGATAGCTGCAGCAACATGAGGTCAGGTCGAGGGAGCGGCAGTGTGATAACTCTGAGGGAACAACAGTTTACTACGAAAAGGTCTCCAGGCCAACGGAGTGTAGATTTCGCGTGGAGATTCCCAACATAGCGCAAATACCCTTTTCAACCGAAAGCTTATCACGCACCATTATCAACCTGTCAATCTTCTTTTTACTTTGCACTTCTCAATCCCTTCGTAAATGTTCTATCCTTCAGAGAACATCTCCACAGAGACCGCCGACCTTCAAGCATCTGCGACCTCATTGTCATGTTCGAAGAATACAAAGACGAAAGAAACATTAAACCGATTGAATACAGTTGGATTTATTCAAAGTTGAGCCTTCGTGCACAATGTGTGTCGGTGATCGTCTCACTGCACACGAGAGAAGAAGGAACGCCGACGCTCTACCTGGGCTGGGTACGGCCATACCCCGTACACCACAGCCTCGTCAGACACTCGCCTGCCTTCCTCGTAGAGGCCCTTGAAAGGGTGTCTCCACTCCGGCCAGAATCAATCACTTTCGTGTATCCTCTTCTGTGCGGTCGATCCAAGGACATACAGTTTTCTGCCCGAAGGCAATACTGGCCGTACATCTCTCGTTCGTTTGTCGGTCTGACTCCTGGTAGCAGCCTCGTCACCTCACATCGCCAACTCAGGGACAACAGTCTGTGTTCATCCTCGAAAGGAGAGCAGAAGCTACTTTGTGATCACTGTCGTTTGAGAAGGTCGTTGGAGGTGGCTGTGGACACGTTCTTGTCTTCTCTCGTGCAAGTGAGGGTTCTCTTGAAGGTGTTGAGCCCGTGTAATGAGTCCAGTGGAGTTCTCGTCTTAGTCGGTGGGGGCAGTCAAGAGTTTGGCTTTCGAAGGGATTCCAGTGAGATGCCAAAGAGGTCGTAGGCCCATTTGCTCTTGATCACATGTGTGGAAGGTGTTCTTGTGAAGCAGTGTGTTCAACCGTTGCGATTTGTGTCTCAAAGGAGATCCTCGATCAGATGTTCCATGGTTGTTGTGGCTGTATAGCTTTGTGGTTGCTGCTTTGTGCGTTGAGCGGAAAATGATTTGCCGATGCCTCAAACCGCGTAAATCCTCCTTTCTCGTCGAGTTAACGCAAGATCAACGGTTACAACCGTAAAATCGAGAAGCTGTTGAGGAATTTTGCAGTCACGTGACCGGGCGTTCCGCCCTAAATGCGGATCCAGGTCCTTGTTTTTCTTTTGAAGTCTGGACGATGTGCGATTGCTCCTCCACATGAGATTGGGTCACCATCTGAAATTCAAGACGACACTAGTCTTCGCTTTATCTTCGCCAGACATCACACATCACAGAAAGCATCCTGAACACATCATCCATTTCTAAATGCGAACCGACGAACACCGATTCATTTGGTGGAGTTGTTCCCCGATCCTTACAGTCGAGTCCGCGAAGACACCACGATCATCATTGGATTCTGTACAGCAATCACGATCAATCCCTTGTGTGTTTGAAGACAGGTACAATCAATTCTTCGTTGATCTGCCACGTTGTTAGATTGAGCGATAAATCGTGTACTGCTGATGTCACCTTTGCATTGATGTACTGATTCAACAGTGTCTTCAACTCATCGTTCTGCTTCCGTATCGAATCTGTTTCTCTCAACAAGTCTGATCTTGCCGTCAAGACTTGGTTGTATTTCACCAGTTCTTTCTCCAATGACTGAGAACAGTCAACCATCATCATCTTCATCGTCCATCCCTACCTCCCAAGTCTGCACCGTCTTCTCGGGAACTACATTGGCTAATCGTTGCCAATATTCTTTCTCGATCACCTTCTGTATCTTCTCTTCCTTCTCTTCACTCGTCGTCGTCAGTTGTTCGATGGCCACTGTGAACTTCAGGTCTTGTTCTTCATCGTCACCATCACCTTCTTTGATGCGAACTTGATGATCTTTCACGAATGATTTGAGAGCCGCCATAGCTTCGGTGGGGGCGATGAGTTCCGGTTTCTCTTGGGTGTAATCGTTCTTGACGAAATAAGAGATGAGGGATTCCACTGCGGTGGGTGATTCTACACCCAAGACGGATAAGATGGAGTCGATCATGATCATGTTCTGCTCGTTCGTTCTGATTCCTCCAATCACGTTCTTGACTTTATCATCCACCTGCGTGCTATGTGAGTATCACTGATGATTTTACGGAATTCTCACCAGAAAGCCAGCCTCATCGCACAACATTTGTATGAGAGGCTTCATGTCTTCGTGCTGCAGTGGATTCTCTGCTGATTTGGATGGACTGACTCCCAGACCGGTAGAGTGGTCGCCCGTGCGTGTGTCTGATATGGCGTAGATGTCCTCTGTGGGAGGAAACCACAAGAGACCCAGTTGCTGCTCGGCGATGATCTTGTCTCCTTGGATCAGTCGATTGACCAACACAGAGACGCGCTCTTCGTTCATGTTCCAGACCTTTTCTTTTAGAAGGTGCTACGATGACTCTATAGATCACCTCCTTGTACTTGCGATGATCCTTCTCCTGAAAGTTTTTGAAAATGGCTTGGAGATCTTTGTACTGGTCCGTGGTACGTTTGTACTCTTCCGTCAGCTCTATGTTCTTCTGTCGATACTTCTTGTCATTTTTCTCATATCTATGGACAATTCAGACGACGAACAGATCACGACCCTTTCACCTGGCCTTCAGAGTGGATCCCATATCTTGTAATCGATTAATCTTCTTCTTCTGTTGTTGGATGAGCTGCGTATGCTCGAAATTTCTCTCGTCCAACAGTCGAAAATTGTGCGTCAACTTCTCGTGATTCAATTGGAATGTCGCCTTCATCACTTGAAGGTGTTGCTCCAAGGTCTGAATCTCAGTCTCTAATTTGATCTTCAACTCGTTGTACTCCTCCGCCTCGATGGTCTGTAGAGTCTCGATCTGTTGTCTCGCTTCCTCGTCTCTCTCTTGCCTCGATTCGGCGTATTTCCCTTCGTTATTTCTTCGGTCTTCGTATAGGACCTGTCTATTGTCATGAATAGGCGTTTAGACATTCCCACCTCCATCTCTTCTGCGTTGGCTTTTCTCAGGATGTGTCGCTCTTCCAAAAATGAATCATCTATGGCGGACATCTCTTGTTCGTATGACTTGGCCAGATCCTTCACCTGTTCAAACTGTCAGTTGAGCGTCTCCAGATTGGCTCGCACCTGGTTTCGCATCTTTTGAATGAGCTGATCGATCTCTTCCGCCTGTTTCGCCAGTGTCTTAACATATTCTTCTTCCTTCGCTTTGATATCGATGGAATACTCCTTGATCAACTTGTCTTTCGATGATATGACCTAATGAAAATGAACAACACATCGCACTGTCATCACCTCACCTCTTCACAGGTTTCTCTCACTTCCGCAATAGATTTGCGCAACTCTTCCGGCACGTCTTTCTTCGCTACCACCGCCCATCGCTCAGCAATCGAATCGTTGATCGTATCAGCCTCTTTCTTCTCTTCGGCTCTGCGAATAGCCAATTCGGCCATCCTCTTCTTCTGCTCTTCCTTCCTAACTTCTTCCCGCTGTATGATCCATGCTTTCACACTAGATACATCTTGTATACCGTTCTCAAGGACCAGATTGAAACCATTTCGACTGTCTGCGATCTGTTTTTTAGCTTTCTCTCCTGTTCCTGCGAGAGGTTCTGTCGGTGCCTCGCTCACTTTCGTGGCTGCTGCATGTTCGTCAGTCTCTCACATCACACAATTGGACATCACATCACCTGACAATTCTGGATTCAATGCCCTCTTCTTCTGTTCCATGCGGGCGGCGATGCGAGCGCGCCTGGCCAAGATGCGCTCTTCGCGCTCAGTGGAGTTGGTGGTGAGGAACATGCGGGCCGCCATCTCTGCCGATCAGGTGGATACCTTTTGAGTGATGCCGAGTTCTCTCGTGTCAGACACTATATTTGGCTCACGTCAGTTTGACATCATTCAACGTGAAATATCTTCAGAGACACAGTATTCTTTATTTATGAGTTGAGTTCAGGGTATCTGACGTGTTCAAGCCTCAGAACGTCTGAGAATGTGTTCGTAATACCTGCCACACCATCAGTAACAACATCCTATCAAGTCTCCTCACTTTTGGTGGGTGGGGTCGACTTCTCTCAACTTGACCAGAATCTCTTTCATCTCTTCTCCCCTTCCGTTCATCTTCGACAGCAGGTACAACTTGGTGTTCAACGGCCCTGTCTCCATTCAATTCGAGTATCAGATCGAAGGCCTCACATCTGCTGTTGGGCTCCACCTCGATCAGCTGATCCAACGGCTCGAATTGAGTCTCCAATAATTGTGAGGCTTCCTCTTCTGTGCTGTTCTCGATGAACTTTGCGATGAGCCAGCGGTAGTAGAACCATGCACTCTGATCATCAGGGCTGGTGAAGAAAGCATTCTGTACGTATTCTAATTCTGATGCACGTCAGCTCCCTTACCGTTCGAAGATGAAATAAAATGAAATAAAATGAAATAAAATGTCCTCACCCGATTGGAGGAGGCCTTTCAATTGTTGTGCTGGGTAGGTAGAGAGGATCCTGCTCCTCTCGTGCCATGCGGAATAATTGGAGAATAAATGCTCGATCTTCTTCGTGGTGAAGTCGAAGATTTCTTGCTCTCCAGCTCCCATCTTCTGGCAGATCCACCTTCTATATCCCCAACAGTGAACTGTCTCTCTTCACTCTCTCATCTCACCATGTGATGTCCACCCACAGTTTCTCGTGTCTTTCTCCAGCAGCTGATTACACAAGAAGATCTCTTTCGTGTAGCTGGGCTGGCTCATGCGGCTGATGATCCACTTCCTGTGGAACCAAGCCCAGTATGACTTTGGATTGGCCATGATGGCGTTCTGTATGAATTGCAACTCTTCTTTGTACAGTGCATCTGAATCGCTGCTGTTCAAATTTAATCGTGACTCGTCTGTCTGTCTCACTTTTCCTCACTCAGACGTTGGATGATCTCTCTCCTGAAGTTCCAGACGGTGTAAAATTCGAAGTTCATTTCGAGTAATGTTCCTGCCGTCTTCAATGCTTCTTTCGTAAGTTCTTCATTGTTCCTCTGTTGACGTCAATCGCTCGTGATAATTTCAATCATGTCTATATCATTACATACCAGAGCCATGACTGTTTCGCTGAGTTTGCAGAATTTGTCGATGTGAGCCTTCTCTGCTATCCTCTTCTCCTCCTTCTCTTCGGCTGTCCTCCTGCGTACACTATGCTACGAGAAGAAATGAGAACGTTTCCATCAAGGAGTAGAATCACCATCTTGAAACAGGAAAATTGGTTTCTCGAGTTGTTGTGTTGCTCGAAATGAGGGAGCTGACGATGCTGTCAAAAATTTGAACAGATCGCGATCACATCATCATTCTCACATCATGCTGGCCAGGTGCTCTTCTAGACTCAAATTGTTACCAAAGACTCCATTTCAGCGTCGATACAGTGATGCAGTGGACTTTAGTCGACCTAAGACGAAAGATCTCAGAGCCACAGTCACTCCTGCTGGTGTTCACATCTTTGTGTCAATGAGAAATCGTTTCAATAACGCCTGGCCATATGATTTCGGTCCCAAAGAAGTTGGAGGTAAGATCCACATGTTTTCGATCGTTTATGTGATGTGAGAGCAGATAAAGACGCAGAACTGGTGGTCTCTGTCAAGAAAACGGCAGAGGCATGTGGTGCTGAGCGTCCAATGGTGACCGCGTACGAGGAGACGAGCAGTGGGTCCATCGATCACCTCTTTCATGCGTGTCTGATGTTACCGGGAAGGATGGTGGCCAGAATACGAAGGAAGAGACATCATCATCTATCCCCACAACATCATGCTGAAGAATGTCACCGACAGTGACATGCAGCAGAGAATCACTCAAGTCCTGCAAGACAAAGAAACGAAAGAAGATGATCTGACTAAGACGTTAAAAGGAGAAAAGTGAAGATGAAGGGCGAGGAAGAGAGAGTGATGATAGACAGGTATATCTTTGTGTGCACTCACGGCAATCGAGACGCTCGCTGTGGCCACTGTGGACCCGCTCTTGTCTATAATCTCCAAGAAGAGGTCATCCTCCATCACCATCACCATTCATTAACATGATTCAGATCAACAAGAGAGGAATTGAAGACGTGTACGTGAGAGGCTGTTCACACGTTGGAGGACACGCTTATGCAGGAAACGTCCTCATGTATCCTCAGATGGATTGGTTCGGTTACGTCTCCCCAGAACACGTGAATCCTCCACTCCATCTCATCTCGATCTTCATCGTGCTGGATCTCATCATCTCGTCCACGATCTGATGTTCGATGCAGGTGAAGAGTGTCATCGATCACAGCTCGAGTGGTAAGGCGAAAGAAGAGATGCCCGAAGACCTCAAGAGTCTGTGGAGAGGCAACATCCACCTGAACAAAGACGAGCAGAAAGAATTCTACGCCACCCTCAACCAAAAATAAACGTTCGAAACAGGATGAATTTATTGTCCTCTGCCACCCGGGGGAGGCACACCTCTGCCCATGTTCGGAGGCATACCTGGGGGACCTCCCATGCCTGGTGGAGGACCACCCATACCTGGGGGCATCATACCTGGAGGCATCCCAGGTCCACCTCTTCCCATCATGGGCGGCATGCCCGGTGGTGGGCCTCCCATACCTCTACCCATGGCAGGGTTGAACGGCATACCCGGAGGAGGAGCTCCCATGCCCGGTGGAGGACCACCCATGGGCATGCCACGACCGGCCATAGCGGGATTGAAGCCCGGAGGGGGCATACCAGGTGGTACCATACCTCTACCTTCTCCTCTTCAGTCTCATGAGGCAAGAGATTCTTCACCTGGCATTCCTGGGGGCATACCTTGTGGAGGCATTCCTCTGCCTCCGGGAGGGAAGCCGTTGGGTGGCATGCCTCTGCCTCCGGGCTGCATGGCCTGGGGTGCAGGACCACCGACACCGCGAACGGGGCCGGCGAGACCGATGGGGGCGGCGGAGACGCTGGCGGGGGGCAGTCCTCTGCCTGCGGGAACTCCTCTTCCGGCTCCTCCCATCGCACTCACGTCCTTCAATCGTGTGTCCTACGAGAGGATTTAGAACATGATATGATTTGTAATGGATGGAAAAGATTCGATATGATAATGATGGTGACGTGTGGAGGATGGATGAGGAGACTCACTTCGGCGGGAGGAGGGCCTTCTACGGTCATGGAGACGATGATCTCACCGCGGAGGACGACCAAACCCAGTGTTCTCTTCTCCTCTCTCTCTTCTGATTTGCTCTTTCCCTTTCCAGAGATCTTTCTAAACTCCTCACAGTCACCGATAACGAGGTTCATGTGCTTATCGAAGGCCATAAACTTTCCAATGAGGATTCGATTATCTTGCAGAAGGACTCTCATTCTGTAGTTTAAGAATTGCAGCATTCTGCTGCTCTTGGACATACTCTACGGAGAGTCAAATCACAAATCCTGAATGTTAATCCCGAGAAAGACTCACCATGGCTGAAACGTATTAGGTTGAGCTCTGATATCGTATACAATGAGTCTCGGTCCTCTTGTCCACTAGATCGTGCCACCGATTCGCTCAGATCTTTTTCTTCTCCCTCCCACCCTTTGTATAGAGAACGTTCAAGGAACTTTCGCCACACCAACCGCAAACATTTATTCTTTTAATTCAATTTGTGTCTGCTCTCCCTCAGCAGACCTAGCCAACTGATCCTTTCACTCGCAGTCGTATCGTACGATGATCATGAGCTGACATTCGTAACAAAAGAGAGCAACTTATGAAAAAAGTTCATTACATCATAGAAAGAGGTGGGGAAGAGACACAACACAGATGATCTTCTGAAGAGGCTGGGAGATGAAATTGAACGTGATCGAAGGCGAGGTTGTGGAAGAAAAAATGCGACGTCGTGGAAAGATATCGCTACGTCACCTCATCGGACGACCTTTGATTGTTGACGACACGCGTGAAGCGATCTCGAGTCTAAGTGAAAGAGTTTGAGAGAAATAGAGATCAGAACATACAAGGATGGGTTTACGACACTCTGTCTCTGCTAAACTTTACACCCGAACCGGGAATGCACATATGAAAGTAGGCAGCTGCGCGATGAATGGATACAGAGAGGGTGAGTGTCTCGTCCGTTCACGTGTGACTCATTCTTTCATTAGAAATGGAGGACGCCCACCAACACATTTTGAAGCTCCGTCTCCACCCTAACCACGCCTATTTCGGCCTGTTTGACGGTCATCTCGGTGACCAAGCCTCTAAATGGTGCGCTGACTTTCTTCACATATATCTAGACTCTTTGAAAGAATTCACACCCGAGAACATCAAGTGAGTGCTCCACACTAACTATCCTCCACTTTGAACATCTCATTAACTCCTCTCCATTGATTCCATACAGAGGTGCCTGCTTGCGTGCGGATCACGATCTGAAGGATCACATTCACCAAGACGGCTGCACGGGAGTCTTTGCCCTCCTGGAGCACGTCAACAACCCTCCAAATCCCGAGAAGCCATGGAATATCTTGGTGGGTAATGTCGGTGACTCGCGAGCCATGCTGGCTCGAGATGGAAAGACGTTGGTATCTCTGTCAGATGATCACAAGCCCAACAATCCAGAAGAACACAAGCGCATCATCGATTCTGGTGATATCACCCCTTCCATCTCTTCTCATGTGACACCCTCCAGGGGGCATGGTACGTAACAACCGTGTCAACGGTGACCTCGCCGTTTCCCGCGCTTTCGGAGATTTCAAATACAAGAACAAGCCCGCCCTCAAGGCAGAGCAGCAGGCCGTGACTGCCGTCCCCGATTTCATCTCCGCAGAGTCTGTGGGAGGAAACGACTTTCTCGTCATCTGCTGCGATGGTCTCATCGAGGTGAGACCTCCATCTACAACGACACACCGACACCCTCTAGGTGTTAGACAACGAGAGGATTGTCGAATTCATCTCCCACCGACTCGAAGAAGAGCAGACGGACTTGGCAGTCATCGCCGGGCAGCTGTGCGACCTCGTGGCCAACAACGGAGGAAGAGACAACATGTCCCTCATGATCATCCAATTTGTAGACGGAAGGTCTTACCACGCCCCCGACGAGTTTGTACCTGTCCCCGCCGCCGAATTCGAAAACAGCGTCAACGAGGAGGGTGAGATCGAGTTTCCGGTGAAATTTCGTGACACGGGCAGGTGCACGGTGGCTGAGAGCCTACCAGCGCTTCGTGGAGAATCACGCCAACCTCAACTGGGAGGAGGTGATGTCTAAAACATGTCTAAAAGTGACGGTTGCAGGTGTTAGACGTTTACGGAGAGAGCATCCGAGCCTTGTTACCAGAGAAGAGTGGACACTCTGACCACACGCCATCGTGGACGTCTGTACCTGTTTCCATCACTCCAGAGGGGTCGCAAGAGGCACAGGTGAGAGGAGAGTGTAGAGGTGAGTGACACGGGGAGGTGGAGGACAGCAGCAGTGAGTCGGACGAAGAGCAAGTTGGACGTACTGATCCGGTGAGTGATGATGGTGATGGGATGATGATGATGATGCAGGTGGTTTGATATTTTCTGTACACAAGGGATGGCTGGGATCGTGCATCGGGTTTATCGTAAGAGATTGTAGATAAACAGAAAGTCAATGCATCTTCATCTATTACAACTTGGATTTCCTCCTCTCTTCCTCGATCTTTCTCAGTCCCTCTCGGCTGATGGCTGGTTGATGGTACAGCCACTGTTCCATTCAGTTCCTCTCTCATCATCTCACTCACCGCCGCTCCATCTACAACGAGGGTGTGTCCAGATATGAAAGAAGCGGCGTCGGAGGATAAGAAGAGGGCGGCAGATGCGATGTCGCTCTTCAGACCAGCTCTGCCGAGGGGAATGACTTGGGAGAGGGCATCACTCAGGTTGTCTCCGTTGGTCATGCCGAGGGACAGTTTAGACATTCCAACCGTGTCGGCGATGGGGCCGGGGGCGATGCCGTTGACGCGAATACCGTAGTGTCCCCATTCAGCAGCTAGGGAGGTGGTCAGACTGTCCACACCGGCCTGTTTGTGATGAGAAGATGCAGAAGGCACGATGCAGATGGAAGATGATGCAGAGAGAGTGATGGAGGGGAAGATGGTACCTTGGCAGCGGAGGCATGGGTTTGCCAGGGAGTGGTGGAGTAGTGGAGAGTGGCGGAGATGTTGATGATGAGTCCCTTCGTCTTCTGTAATTCTGGGAAGGCGGCACGGCTCACGTTGAACGTACCCACCAGATCGATCTCAATCACTATCATCGTTCAGTCGATGGGTGGATGAGATGGCATCGTCTTGGTGAGGTAGATAGATGAGGGCACCTGTCTTGAAGGCATTGCTGGAGAGATCTTCTGCGGGACAGAGGAAGTTCCCAGCTGCACCATTAACAACAATATCGAGTCGTCCCAATTTGGATACTACCTCTCCAATGACCTTTTGTGCCGCCTCTGCTGTGCGGACGTCACTGTGATTTCATCAGATGATTGAACGGTGAGAGATTGATTTACCCTGGAACACCGATGGCACGGCCTCCAGCCTTGTTGATCTCCTCAACAGCCGCAGCCACCACCTTCTCTCTTCTTCCCATGATGGCGACTGCTGCACCAAACTAAAATCCGTCAACAACTGAATATAAGATTGGTTTAGAGCCAACCTGTGCGAGGGTGCGCGCGATCTCAAAGTTAATACCGGAGGCACCACCAGTGATGAGAGCCACTTTGCCCTTCAAAATTCCAGGTTGAAATGTCTTTGCTGCTTCCATCTGTTCTTTGCTCGTGTCGTGTTGTTGACGTCTGTATCTGTTTGTGTGGATGGGCTGACGGGTGCCGAGGTTCGAATGAAATGAAACCGGGTAAATTTTATTCCGCCAGTGCTGATCCATCACATCATCGTGTCATCCAGAAGAGATGCAGCGATTCCGTCTAGATCTGGCATATTGTGGCACTCGATACAATGGTTGGTCAGTTCAGACACCTTCAGTCATGCATAAAGATTCGATTCAGTCTCTGCTCGAGGTTTGATCCTCCCTGGTGTCCAACTGAAGATCGAATAGAATGCCGCGGCACAACTCCATAAGCCACCCGTTAGAGTGTATGGATGTTCACGAACTGATGCTGGTGTCCACGCTCTTCACGCTGTGTGTGATACTTTTTATCCTTCAACTGATGCAAATAGGTAGCCCACATTGATCTACCTCAAATAAATTCGCAGGGTGTGGAGGTGATGACACATCGAAGGATGATGAACATTCTAAATGTACACAGAATCAACCAGAGAAGATACGTGATAGAATGAGGCATCTATTAAGAGGCTCAGACATCCTCATCAAGGTGATAAGATTCCTCTGATGGTGATCCCTGAGAGAAGTAGTCAGTACAGAAGGTTGACTTAACCTTTCACGCACAACATTCAGCTATACACAAGAGATATGTCTACAAGATTCTAAACATTCCACGGTATCATCCAGGTGAGTGAAGCAGATCATGATGAAGATGAGCAGCAAGGTCTCATACAAATCAGCGAGATTCAATGAATTATTTAATAAGAACACACAATGGGTTTTGGATAAATCGCTGGATCTGTCTTCCATGAGTGTAAAATTGACAACGGACCATGGCGTGAGAAACTGAAAAGGAACAGAAAGTGTGCAAACTGATGGAAGGTGTTCATGATTTCAAAGGATTCAGAGGGAAAGATTGTGGGGTGATCATCATTTCCTCTCGTCACCTAATTGATCTCATCAGTCCACATCTACCGTCAAGAACATCCAAAGTATAGAGATGGACACTCAGCCTCCACCTTTAGAACTCTCTTACATCGAAGACGCACAAACCATCCAGATCTCCATCTCCGGTGACTCTTTCTTGAAGAATCAGGTAGGGAGAGGACATGATGCACGATGGACGATCGTGATGACATCTTTCAGGTGAGAGCCATGGTGGGAGGCATCGTAGAAGTTGGAATGGGCAAGACAACCATTCGAAACATAGAAGAACTCCTCTCCTCTGGTACCCGAAATTCTTTCTCACCCACCATCGCCCCTGCGGCTGGACTGTATCTACAACACATCGAGTACCCTGAATCTCCCTCAACACGAGAAGAATAAAGATCGCGAAGGATTTAGAACACACGAACATTCATCCTCTTCTTTATGATTCCATCTCAGAGATGGTGAGTAGATCGTAGATACGGTCCACCCAATCCAAACTCTCTATGGAGATCTTACTCAATCTCTCCGTGAACCTCTGCATGCCACTTCCCCTCGATCCCAGCGCCTCTTTTCCCTTCATCACGTGATCTTCCATGTGCTCTATCGATTTACACTGCGACAGCCACGTTGAGAGGGCTAAGGAGCAGTAGAATCCGTTCACATCTTCTCCTCCAAAGGAGAGGACCTTGTCTGCCCACCTCCGCTGAGCGATGATGTTGGGTAACGTAGTGGGCTCCAGTGTGTCTTCCATGGCCAGCCGTGTCATTATGGCCTTCTCCAACAGAGGCTCCCCCTCCGTGACGTCAGATCGTCTGGCCGAGAGGATGAAGGCGATGGATGTGCCTCTGGCTGAATTGTAGCAAGTGCAACGGAGGGCGTTCTGGTATGACTTTCTATCGGTAGGGTCCAGGTTGGAGATGATGATGGAGAGGTCTGAGATGTCTTCTTCGGTGGAGTCCAGGTGTCGGATGCATTTGAGATACATTCGCCACGCTTCGGTGTCTTGGGGGTATTCTCGGCAGTGGATCTGTAGTAGATCTGGGTCATGTTAACGATGATCGAAGGTGAGAGTTGGTGGTGATGGACATGACGGTGATGCACGATCATGATGTACGATCGTGATGATGATGTCGAAGGTGATCGCGTCGATCGTCTACGATGTGATGTCAAAGTGACTCACTGCTCGCTTGTGTGTACTGATTCGTCTCCAAATAAGCTCTAGTGAGGGGAATGACAACTTGCCGCGTGGACCATCCACTACCATCCAAGAAGGTCTTCCCCCTCACGTCTTGCAGCAGCGGCGACGGACGAGTGAAATAATCCTTCTGCTCTAGGAATCTGTGCAGGTAGGGAATACACCTCTCAGGATCTGAACCATCTCTCTCTTTCTTCCAGCAGAGATAGTAGATGATGCCCATGTTGGCACAGGCGAACGGTTCCATCATGGTGGAGGGGTGATCTTCACTTCCCCTGGATACGTAATAAGTGAGCTCTTCGGCAAGCTGCTCTAAGCGTTCGAAATCGTCTCTCGAGTAATAGAACTGACACAGTTGGGCGAGGACTTTCTCATACTGATCGAAAATGAGTCGATGATGGTGGATATGATCGCACCAGTTGGGTCACTTTCTGAGGCGTCTTGTGTGTTCGACTGCTGGTCAACAGGAGAATGATGAACACTTGGATAGTGGGTTCATCGTCGTTCTGCTGGCCATCCAGACGGCACTGGCTCATTATCTGAGGTATCGTCTGTCTAAGACGTCAACCAATGAATCTGTCACAACACTGACCTGTATGAGTTCTTTCTGTAAGGCGATGTGTTCCATTATGAGAGGAATGGACAGAACTGCCTCTTGCCAGTGGCCTTCTTCTAATAGGGTCCTCAACAATTGAACGGTATTCTGTATGGTGTTCTCCTCTGATTCCTCTCGAATCACAGATCTCATCTCAACATTAGTGGATGGATCTGTGATCAATCGCTCCGAGTCCGCATGATCTGGTTGTATAGTGATGGAGAGTCTCTCTTGTCTCACATCTCCCGTCCCAATGAACGCCATCGCATCAGATGAGATGAGATCTGAATCACGTTTGGAATTTCCAAAAAAGTCTCCTTTTATTTTCTGTTCAAAACCATACTCCTCAGTATGCACCAAAGGCAGTCTGGTACGCTGATCTTCTGGACAATCTTCCCAAATAATTCACAAGCTCGGGATGACCCTCTAGCCATCCGAGCAGGTTTGCCATGAAGAGTGTCCATCCGATCTGTCGTCACTGTCATCCAACCATCATCTCCAGGTCTAGACTCACCATGATGTCGGCAGCGGTGAATTGATCGCCACAGATGTACTTCTTCCCCTCCAATTCCCTCTCAAAATTTGCGGCGACGTCATTATCCCATCCGTTCTTCAGTCGTTCTAATTCTTCGTCTGTTCTCCTTCAGTCTCTGACTCCTTGTGTCTCTCCTTCTCACTCTCTTCGTCTTCGTCTACGTACATCAACTTGTAAGCCTCGAACAGCAAGTGATCAGCCGTAGAAGCTGAATAGAAGAAAAACTTGTAAAACAGAGCCCTCTCGCGTGTCCCTATTTTGACATTCAATCTCACCGTTATGTGATTTCGTCCTCACCAGGAGCGGGAGATAGACGTCCTTGAGAATCGTGTTTGTCTAAGAGGTACATCAATATGGCACCTGACTCTAACACAGTCAAGTGTCCCTCTACGTAAGAGGTGACCAGCCCTCCCTTTGTCATAGCCATCTCCGTTGATTTTCTCAAGCTCTTCGGTGCCTCCACAACCTCTCTCATGTCAGTACGAGACGGAGAATGGATATGAACAAAAATTAAAATAGAATAAAAGCAGTCATTCACCTCTTTGATCTTCAGTGGTACACCCAACTCAGTCGCCAGCCACAAGACTCTGAGAGAAGGTGAGAAGTGAAGGAGACAAAGAATGGGATACCTGGTCGATGGTGCCTCCTTCTTGTGGAATAGAAGGGGTGTCGTCTGTCCAGTCATCACCTCTCTCATCTCTCCGAGATTCTCTTGATACGCTCTCTGTTCGAACAACACGAAAGAAGAGGGGACGTTCGAGCTGAATTCAGACGACCTGATTACGCATCACACATTGCGTCATGTGAGAATCTTCACGTACCATTCTACCAGGGTAGTGTTGTTTGCGGTGATGCGAATGAGACGAATCTTGGACAAGATGGCGGACGTTTCCACCGGTGGATCGGCCTCGATGAGCTCCCAGGAGATTGTGTAATACTGATCAGACAAACTGAGTAATCTCTGTCGCCTTAGCTCTCCGCTATGCCATCGGATGAGACGGATGGCTCCAATGTCTCTCTCTCCACTGGATTTCGTTAGACATCATTGAGAAAATGAGGGTTCACCCTGACTCTAACTCTGACGACTGAATAATAGAAGGGAGAAGTTTGGATGGAAAGGTAAAATTGCGCAAGTGAGACCACACCTACTATCCATGAATCTTCACATGATGATTTCCGCGTGGGAGCACGTAAATATGTGCAACAAAAGAGAGGTTCGTGTGTCACAATTATTACCTGGTCAATGGGTAGAGGAAAGATAGCGCTGGCAAATGCATGAGTCGACATCTTCAAGGGGTCAGCTGACATAGAAATTCGACAATTACTACCGTTGGAAAGTGAGATAGAGTGCCAAGGTGATGCTCAGCAGATGATGTTACACGTGTGACGTCAACGAAGTCACTTGTAGATGCTCGACCGCTACAAGTAGCCAATTTTCGCAAAAATAGTGAAGGAAGGAGGAAAGGGAATGAGAGGACCCAATATTCTTATCACTGGAACGCCAGGTACTGGAAAGAGCACATTAGCACAGATTGTCGCTAGTCTGTGTCCGAAACTGAGATACATCGATATCGGAGCGGCAGTAAAAGAGAGAACGCTGCACGATGGAAGGGACGAGGAGTTCGATTCTTATGTTCTCAATGAAGATAAGGTGGGCAATATTATCGTTTGAGATCGGATGATCACAATCGAGCAGATAGTGGATGAGTTTGAAGACATGGTTGGAGTGGAAGGGAACACAATAGTCGATTTCCATACCTGCGATTTCTTCCCTGAGCGCTGGTTTGATCTGGTAGTTGTTCTCAGGGCTGACATCGGCCAACTGAATCAGAGACTCCAGAAGAGGTGAGAAGAGATACACTTCAATATGTAACGTGGGACAGAGGATATAGAGATAACAAGATCGATGAGAACATCCAATGTGAGATCATGCAAGTTGTACTGGAAGATGCAACAGAGAGTTACAGAAAAGAGCTCATAATGGAGCTCGAATCCAACGACACGCAACAAATGGAGTCAAATGCTGAAAAGATCATGGAATGGGTCAATTCTAGATAAAGAGATGTCTACAGAGAGTGACCATTCAATCGTATGATCACATTGCACAAAAAGGTTGATCCAACCTACTTCGAACACGTTTCTCGCATTGAGAGCTAGACTGCAGAAAGAGTAGACGATGTAGATTGTCGAATGAGTTCTTTAAAATGATATAAAAAGTGAATTGACAACTTATGCCACTTGATGGCCGAGTGTAACACAAGGACAGAAGAGAAACAAGAGTATGTTCACTTTTTTTGATTCATTCAGAGTGTACGACTCCTCTACAGGTCGTCATCCTCTTCGGGGAGGGGTGCGTTGAGCGACTCGGCAATGATTGCCTCGTTCTTGGCTTGCTCGTTCAGATCTATTGTGGCCTCTGAGGGGGCAAGGGCAGGGGCAGCCACCAACTCGAGAGAAGCGTCACTGCATTCCATCAGCTCCATCATCATGGACATCACGAATCCTCACCCGGTCAGCTTTCTGGCGAGGTAGAGGAAGGGCTTCTCAAAGTTGTAGTTGGACTTGGCGGAGATGTCGTAGTATTGGAGGTTCTTCTTTCTGTGGAAGGTGATCTGCTTGGGCTTGACCTTTCTGTCCTTGACATCGACCTTGTTACCGCAGAGAACGATGGGAACCTCTCCGCAGACACGGACGAGATCTCTGTGCCAGTTGGGGACGTTCTTGTATGTCATACGGGCAGTGACGTCGAACATGATGATGGCGGCCTGTCCTTGGATGCTTCGGGGAGATCAGACATGATCGAAATGATAAGCAAATGACTCACTAGTAGGCATCTCTGAGTCCTCCGAACTTCTCCTGACCTGCGGTATCCCAAACGTTGAAGGTGATGGGGCCTCTGGTCGTGTGGAATCCGAGGGGGTGGACTTCCACGCCGAGAGTGGCTGCGATTACGTCACCATTACATTCGAAACGCTGGGCGATGGTGTGATCGAATGCAGTACTCACCAATGTATTTCTTCTCAAACTCTCCCGTGAGATGTCTCTTGACAAAGGTCGTCTTTCCGGTACCTCCATCACCGACGAGGACGAGCTTCAAATTAGGTGCTGCCATGGTTGGATTGTGTATAGAGAGTGTGATGTGTGTGTTAGGTAGTCTCCTCTACTCTTGGCTCGAGCGGATGATTCTAGAATCTGTCTCTGACGATGAACAGCAATCCGATCGCCTTTTCCCGCCGAACTCTCAGATTTCTTAAATCTGCGACCTGGAAATTTCTCGTGCGGTTGAATGTTGATTACGCGGGAAAACGAAAATCAAACGGAGACGATGAGCGCGATAAGAAGGACGCTCTTTGCGGCTGAGACTCCGGTGAGAGAGAATCCTTCACTCGGGAAGGGAATCAATTCCAGAGCGACGGAAGACATTATCATCGATTTGAATGGTATCGTCGCCAAGTCTTCAAAATGCCAGCAGGTGCTGAGAGATGCGTCCTCACAAGATCGAACGAAAGAAGCATTGAAAGGTGTGTCAGGTTTATGAATCACATGAGATCTGACTCATCGCGTCAGCTCTCGAGGACGATCTCTTGTATCATTTAAAGCGACAGGGATACGCGAGAACACAAACATGATGATAAATGATTGTACATAGCAAGCGATCACTACTTTCTAAGCAACGATTCAATTCGCTCATCCTCTCTGTCATCCATCAACTGAACATAGGGCCTCTGGTGAGCTATTGGATGTCAAGGTCACCCAGGGTCGATTAGTACTGTTCTATCTACATCGTTGTAGCTCCTGCCGGAAATGGGAAAACGTCCAATCCTCGGAACTGAAAGGTCACGTTTGCGCTCCTCATCATCTGACTGACTCGAAATTCACGCACACACGCACGTCACATTCAAACATCACGAACCAAACACATCACATAGACATACATGAGCCACCTGTCTATCAAGCGACCGCGGTCGCGTGACATTGATGAGCAGTCGAATGATTCTGAAGGTGATGCGATGTCTCTCGATAGATCCTGAATAGAGTATAACAGACACAATATTACCCAGCCATGACTGTCTAGATAGAAGGCCGGACGAAGTGATAATGATAATCATGCGATCTCATTCTCACCGTCACAGGTCCCCTACGCAGAAGTGCTCGCCCACCGACGGAACAAGTACCCCCGTCCATCCTATGGTAGCCGATTGGCCAGGTGACCTCTTCCGTCTCGAAATTTCGACCGATTCTCCCATAGTTATGGCAAACGCTGCCTGCCGCTGTGGATCGTCCGCTATCAGAGGGAATGGCTGATGGGAGACATCATCGCAGGTGTCACAGTGGGAGCTGTGGCTGTACCACAAGGCATCGCATACTCCACCATCGTCGGATTACCTCCCATCCACGGTCTGTACTCTTCTCTCATCCCCGTGTTGATCTACGCCTTCACCGGAACTTCAAGAGAGATCGCCATCGGGCCTTTCTGTGAGACATACAACTCTCGCCAACGTCTGACTCTGACCAGCTCTCGTATCACTTTTGACGGCCGAGGCGGTGACACTCGTGTGCTCGATGAAGGATCCAGATTATCTGGCTTACTGTCTCCTGCTCACTTTCATGGTCGGAATGATATTGACCGTGGCTGGTCTGTTGAAGCTAGGATTTCTGGTCAATTTCATGTCGAATCCCGTCTTGGAAGGTGAGAGACTTGGAAATAAAATAGAATAAAATGACACGAATCAGGTTTCCAATGTGCGGCGGCGTTGGTGATGGCATCGAATCAATTCTTACCCCTATTCGGTCTCCCAGGAAAAGAAGGGAAGACTTTCTACGACATCATGCACCACTTTGCCGATCAAGTGCACGATCTGAACGTCATCTCCCTCATCATCGGTCTCTCCATGATCTTCCTCCTCTTGGTCATTCGAAAGTTGAACGAGTGAGTGCATCTCTCACTTCTCTGATGACAAACTTTCAGATACCTGGCTAAATACAAGATATGCATCCCTGCACCTCTGGTAGTTGTCATCATCGGTATCATTCTAGGTTTCACCGTGCACTTGGATGAGAAGGGTGAATCGTTTATTCGTGAGATTTGTAGATTGACGTGTGAGCAGGCGTCATGCTGGTCGGACACATACCAGGTGGTCTACCTCCACTACATAATTCCCTGCAGAAGCTGCAGAATTTCCGCGGAGATTTCGATAACATCAAGAAGTTGTTCGAACAGGCTGCCATCCTGTCACTCGTCACTTTCATGCTCACCATCAGCGTGGCTAAATCGTATTCCGAGAAACGGAGGTGGGCGATCTACAATAGTGTAGATTGACGGATCCAGATATGAGGTCAGAAGCAATCAAGAGCTGTTCGCTCTCGGGGCGGCGAATGTGAGTTGGATTCGACTGAAATTTCGCAGCTGACATTGATAGATGGTGGGCAGTTTCTTGGGCTGTTTTCCCACGGCGGGGAGTATGTCCAGGACATCCATCAATGTCACCGGAGGTGGTAGAACGCAGCTCTCCGGTATCACCTGCGCTTGTGTCGTCTTCGTAGTTCTCATGCTACTCACCAAGGTCCTCTCTGTGAGTCGATCCATCATCGATCATTGATCGTCAATCATCGAGCGTCGATCACCATCGCGATCATCATCACGTCATCATCACTTGCATAGCGCAGCATAGGTTGACGTAAGACAGTATCTCCCCATCGTGTGTCTGGCCGCCATCATCATCGTGTCCGTCATCCCGATGATCCAACCGATGAGATTCATCGAGATCTGGAGGACGAAACCCATCGATCTCCTCCTCTGTTTCATCTCCTTCTTCTCCACTCTCTTCCTAGGCATCGCCAACGGCATCATCCTCTCCATCCTCGCATCCATCATCAACGTCATCTACTCGAATTCGAGGCCCAGAATCAGTGAGTCCGTCTACAACGAGACATTCCATGACGTAGTGACAGTGATTCTGGGGCGACTGCCGGGCACGGACAGCTTCCACTCGGTCAATCGATTTCCAAAGGCTCTTGTTATCCCTGGAATGACCATCATCCGAATGGATGCTTCTCTTTTCTTCGCCAACGTCAACTTCTTTCGAGAGAAGTTGTTCGTCCTGCGTCATCGCGAGCACACCCGATGCATCATACTCGACTTCGAGGTCCGTCTACAACGCGCCACGACTCTCGACTGACGTCTAACAGGGAGTCAACGACATGGACTACACCGCTGCCACTGTCTTCCGCACCATCGCCAAGGACATCAAAGAACACAGTGAGTGCAACGTCGGTCTTGGATCTGAAGAGAACAGAGATCCTCTTGCTGATGGCAGCTCTGAAGGGACCCGTGAGGGATGTCTTTCACAATTCTGGGCTGATACCTGTGTTGGGGAGTGAGAACATACTGTGGGAAGTCAGGGACGCAGTCAAAGTGGGAGAGAAGTGGATGAATGAGACCGGAATATTGGCGGAAGAATTACATCCCTTCGAGGAGGAACACTTTCAAGATTGGTCAGAGGATGAGGTGAGGTGTTTCTTTAGAGGTTGGCTCATGATGACAGCACCAACCCCTCTTGGAGTATTCACACCGCGTGTTCGATCATCAGGAAGAGAAGGGAAGCATCTTCTACTCCCCCACCGTGTGAGAACAATAAAACGAAATAAAAGGAGTCGGTGACATTGAATTTAATACTCGTACTTCATCTGAGAGTGCTTCAGCTGAGCGGGGGGTGCGTTGAAGGCATCGATGTCGTCTTGGACTTGCTTGGCATCCTTTGATAGCTCTATGTCGTGCTGGATGGCCATCTGTTGTAAGTGGTCCACTCTGTCGTGGAGGTTCTTCAGGTCGTTCTGCTCGACCTGTCTCTCTTCACTCTCTCCCCTCCTCTTCTCTTCTCACCTTGCGAACAAACTGGACTGGGTTTCCTTGCCAGAACTGTTGAGAGTTCAGTTTCTGTCAGATGTGCATGCCGGATGATGGAGGGAGAGGGTGATGGAAGAGATGTCCAACGATTCTTCACCTCTCCGTTGGGGACGTTGGTACCGGGTGGAACGACAGAGCCAGCTCCGATGATGGCAGAAGATCCGATCGTAGAGCCGTGTCCGACGACAGAGTTGGCCTCGACGACACAATCGGCATGGAGGGTGCAGCTGTGGAGGACGACTCCATCGCCTAGGGAGAGTCATTCGGTCGTCTCCCTCCATTCGATGAGGTCTCACCAACAATGACACCGTCTCCGATGCTCGTCTGTGAGGCGGCGCTGCGGATGATGGCTCTCTCTCCAATGGCAGACAGATTTCCGATTTGGATGGGGTGTTGATCGGCTGAAGACCCTCTCAGTTCGTCTCTCCCAAAGGAGGATCTCACCTCTCAAGACGGCTCCGTACCAGACGCTGGTGTGAGCGCCGAGCTTGACTTCACCAATGAGAGCAGCGCTGGGGGCAACCCAAGCTCCCTGGTTCACGGCAGGGTGAGCACCTTGAAAGGGCTGCAGACGTCTGTGACGATTCACTGGAAGATATTAAGGTACACCTATGGAGGATGGTCTCACGGTGGTCCTTCTGTGCGAACTTTCCCATCATTTCCATGCCTATGGCATCGATGGCGAGACCGGTCTCTCTCAGGGCCTCTCCCAAGAGGGCGGCACGACGAGGAACAATTTGAGAGGCTGGTGGTCTGGCGGCTCTATCGCCTCTCATGGCATTCTTAAAGGTGTTGAAGAACTTGCTCATGGCTTTTCGATGATGTTGCAGATCTCTCAGATGAGGACACCGCTGTCTCGTTGTTTGTCGTTGATTTTATTTCCTTTTCCCTTCCTGCACTTGCTGGAAGATCCGAGGCATTCACGAACAGCCTGGTACCATCTGCATTCTAGATGATCCAATATGGACATTTGATCTTCTGGTGGTTTTGAAAATCAGTTTGAAGATGAGTCAGTTTTCAATTTCCCAATTTTTTTTGGGCGGAAGGAGATGGGGTCATCATCTCGCCCACAACCCAACGAACCAGAGATCCACCTGAGCAGTAAGTCGTCAAACTCTTCGATGACAAGTGTGTTGACTCGACATCTGCAGATGACGACCAATCGGCCGTCAAAGACATTGTCGCTGGCGCCTTTCGTGGTATTGCTCAGGTCATCGTAGGTCATCCTCTCGACACGGTTAAGGTAATGAAGACACATCGCATCTGTGTGTTGATGGGACCTCGCAGGTTCGACTGCAGACACAGACGAAAGATCACAAATTCAATGGTCTCTGGGATTGTTTAAAGACGACCGTGAGAAATGAAGGAGTGAGATCGCATCGTACCACCGCTTCTCACCTCATTTCAGTTCTGGGGTTTGTATAAAGGTGCACAGAGCCCACTGTATATGTCTACTTTCTATAGTGCTGTATTATTTGTAACATATGGACAATCGAAGAGACTCTTCCATGATTCCTCCCGCGACACACCTGGCAATCCAAACTATCCTCTGCGAGAGATGATTCTCATCGGTCAGTCTTCTCGTTCACGATTCGATCATCTCATCATCATATCATCGTCACACGAATCAACTCGCGTCACCATCATTGACCCAACTCAGGTGGATGCAGTGGATTCTTCGCAGCGTCCGTCGAATCACCCATGGACCTGGTGAGACCGAGGAGTAAACACCGTATTGACCACCTCAGGTGAAGAGCAAGATGCAGGTTCAGTTTGACAACACCCACCGAGAGTACACCAGCTCGGTCGACTGTGCCCGTAAATTGGTTCGAAGATACGGTGAAGATGAACACATGTCCTCTCTCGTTTCATCTCTGAAGTGAAAAGGTTTCTTCTCTCTCTTTCAAGGGTGGTCGGCGGCTGTCTGCAGGAACATCCCCGGAACGATCACTTATTTTTACACTTATGAGTCGTTGCGTTACGTGTTACCTAGAAATTCGAAGGGTCTACCTACAGAACTGAGGTGATCATCTCACATCCACATCTCTAGACGATGATCGTCGAGAAGATCGCTTCATCGTAACATCATGATGGATGATGATGATGCAGTGTGATTGTCGCCGGAGGTATCAGTGGCATCATCTTCTGGACGGCCATCTTTCCCTTCGATGTGGTCAAATCTAGAATGCAGACGGACCACTTGGATAGAGAGAAGAGGGTCTACAAGACCGTGTGGGGTACCCTCAACACACTGCACCGGCAGGGAGGGATGAGAAGTCTCTACGCTGGATTCCTCCCCTGTCTCATCAGAGCCTTCCCCACCAACGCGGCCAGTTTCTTAGCTTACGAAAACGTGAGGAAGGCGATGAATAGATGAAGCAAGAGATCTCGATGACACAGTATCGCAAGTCTTCCATGTTTTTGAACTGAAACTCACGTCTAAAACGAAGATGCATCGCAATCGAAACTCTTCGAAACGAATTTGAATGTGATGTTTGCAACCAGCCTGCAGACTCAAATCGTGGGATAATCAAGCGGGGCCTAGTGTTCATCTCGAAGTTGATTTCGTGAAATCAGATGGCAACCCAACTTCATGTGTAGAAGCCATACAGACGGTTCTTTTGAAAGAACCACCGAGAAGCGAACTCAGGGCATAACGCCCAGTCACGTGACTTGAAATTTTCAACCGGTTCATCTCACGTTAAGCAGACGAGAAAGGAGAATTTACGCAGTTTGAGGCACCGGCAAATCATTTTCCGCTCAACGCACAAAGCAGCAACCACAAAGCATACAGCCACAACAACGATGGAACATCTGATCGAGGATCTCCTTTGAGACACAAATCGCAACGGTTGAGCACACTGCTTCACAAGAACACCATCCACACAGCTTATGGGCTTACGACCTCTTCGGCATCTCACTGGGATCCCTTCGAAAGCCAAACTCTTCACTACCCCCACCGACTGAGACAAGAACTGCACTGGAATCACCAGACAAGCTCAACACCTTCAAGAGGACCCTCCTTCGCACGAGAGAAGACAAGAACGTGTCTATAGCCACCTCCAACGACCCTCTCAAACGACAGTGATCACAAGTAGCTTCTGCTCTCCTCTCGAGGATGATCACACACTGTTGTCCCTGAGTTGGCGATGTGAGGTGACGAGGCTGCTATCAGGAGTCAGACCGACAACCGAACGAGAGATGTACGGCCAGTATTGCCTTCGGGCAGAAAACTGTACGTCCTCGGGTCGACCGCACAGAAGATGATACACGAAAGTGTTTGATTCTGGCCGGAGTGGAGACACCTTTCGAGGGTCTCTACGAGGAAGGCAGGCGAGTGTCTGACGAGGCTGTGGTGTACGGAGTATGGCCGTACCCAGCCCAGGTAGAGCATCGGCGTTCCTTCTTCTCTCGTGTGCAGTGAGACGTTCACCGACACACATTGTGCACGAAGGCTCAACTCTGAATAAATCCAACTGTATTCAATCTGGTTTAATGTTTCTTTAGACTTTGTATTCTTCCCATCTGAAGATGATAATGAGATCTCGTGCGCGTTAGTTTTTTGCCTTGAGAACGCAACAGACAATGAGCCAGAGCTCTTCACATTCGAAACTTCTCTCTTGATCATCCTCAGAAAGTGTGTCGGCTAAATGAGTGTCAATGATTCACCGAAGAGGAAGTCACGTGACTCATCCGTTAGCCGAAAGATGTGGAGGTTTACGACCGGCACAAACATAAAACTAAAACTACCACAAACGATCAGCATGTGTCTCGTGAGTTGATCCTGGTGCTTACGTCCACTAATATCTTTCAGGGCAACATCACCTCCCAGAACCTCACACAGGTCTCATCCTCTATCAGAGCCGCCATCCAAGATCTGACTGCACGTGTGACCGTCACACAGCAGTTCCACAATACGTCGAAGGAGAACCAAGAAATCACCTACCTCTATTCTCTTCCAGACTTGGCGACGATCTCCTCTTTCCACGCGGATGTAGACGGCAGGATCGTCAAGGGAATCATCACTCCAAAGAAGAAGGCAGAGGAGAAGTATAACGATGCTTTAGCTTCAGGTCGCAATGCGTTCCTCTCACAACAAGGTGAGATCCTTCTCCGATAGATGGAGGAATACATTCTGCTGAATGTTATAGACGGTGGTTGAATGATGATGATTAACTTTCGCAGTTTCGGCCGGTCAGTTCAAATGCAACGTGGGGAGTTTATCGCCCGATAAGAAAGTGAAGCTAGTCTTCACCTACGTCATGGAACTCTCTTTCACGGACACCAACACCATCGTCTTCACTTTACCCAAACACAATCACACCCTGCATGAGGTGATTCACCTTCCATCCCATCTCACTTCTGACTCCGAAAGGTACCATTCGAAGTCTCCATCTTCACCACGTCCCCCGTTCAGAAGGTAGACAGAAGCATCTCATCCAACATCATCCCCCCCGATCACGAGTTGACTCTCAAGATCACCGTCAAGGATGCCTTCGGGTGAGTTCTCACTCTACGAACTGTTCTGACCCTTGTAGACCAGTGGGTTTAGCTGAGATCCAACCCAGTGGAGGTGTCGTAGCTGCCTTCCAATATCACCCCGACATGAGAGAGGACGAGGACGATGAGCAGGTGCGTGTGCATCCGCCGTGAGATCTCATGATGCTGATGGACATCAGGTCAACTCCGAAGTCATCTTCCTCATCGACTGCTCTGGGTCCATGAGTGGTACCCCCATCCGATCGGTGAATTTCCCCGAATTTCCATCTACAACCTGACACGAATTTCAGGTCAACTCGACCATGTCTCTCCTCTTACGTGGACTGCCTCCCACTTGTCATTTCAATGTCTTCGACTTCGGTTCTGGTCACAGACAGTTATTTTCATCCAGCAGACCTTACAACAAGGAGAACTTCAATCTCGCCATGTCGAAAAATGAGAACAGATCAGCTGACATGGGTGGTACAGAGTTGTACCAGCCCCTTGAGATGATATTGAAAAGTAAACCTCTGGAGGGCATGTCCAGACAGATCTTCCTTCTCACCGATGGAGAGGTGATCATCTGTCTGCATCATCACATCATGTCACCGTACTGAATCATTTCACAGGTAGACAGGAGTGAAGAATGCATTCGATTGGCAGAGAGAGATTCTCACCTGACACGTATCTTCACGTTTGGCATTGGCAGTGGAGTGGACAGAAATCTGGTGACACAGATTGCAAAGAAGAGCAACGGAAGATGCGAGATGATCAACTCGAGCAACATGGAAGAGGCTGTGATGAGACAGATGAACCACGCTCTCAAGCCCGCTCTCACCGAGTTGAGAATGGAATGGGCAGGGTGGAAGCCGAGCGAGAAGGTGAGGTGGAAGACGATGACGTGTGATGACGTCATCACAGATCAGCAGCAGCCCCTATCACTTACCTCCCATCTTCTCGGGAGATCAACTGATTGTATATCTTCATCTGGAACAATCAGATGTACAGAAGGTGAAGAACATAGAGGGAACCCTCAGAGGAAAGAGCGGAAGGAAGGATTTCTCTCAGAAGGTGTGAATCCCATACACCGTGTCATCACAAATCGATCTGACTCTCTTGATAGATCGTGATCGATTTATCCACAGCCTCAAAGCCCTCTGAAGAAGATCTCATACTGACCAGGTAAGAGAGAACTCTGCGAAATTCCATTGAACGCACTAGATTGTACGGTCGCTCCGTGATCGATAGTCTACAATCAGGCAGGAGTTATTTGCACTCAGCCGAAGGTGCCTTATTGGATACCAACAGTGATATCACGGCGGCTGTTGAGAAGATATCTCTGTCAACGGGAGTACTATCGAAGCAGACGTCATTCATCGCAGGTGAGCCTCATCTACATCGTTGTAGACGGTTCTAATGATCACAGTGGACGATCAATCCAACGTGGTGTCGGACCAAGTGACACAAGTCGTCGAGATTTCATCTGAAGTGCTCATGGTGAGAAGTAGAAGAGGAAAAGACTGATCATATTGTAGGAAGAGTGCTACGAAGAGGAAGATTGTGATGGAGACATGGGATTCTCTCTCCATGACGATGATGAACCAACTTCTCTACGACAATGCATAGAAGAAGCGGAGGAATGCGAAGTGGAGGAAAAATACGAAATGAAGAAGGAATCGCAGACATCGAAGGGAGGAGGTAGTTTCTGGAAGAGCTTTGGTTTCTCTGCATCAGCCGAAGAGGAACAAGAGTCGATGGACATCGAACAGAAACCTGTCGCATCCTCGGGAGGTCCACTCTTGCAACCACTTCCATCGAGCTCGACCATCTCTTCATCATCGGCACCGTCATCATCATTGTCATCTCCAAGCAAGATCATCTCATGTCAGAGCGTGGAGGGTCACTTTGAGGCCACCGTTCTCCCTCACTTGGGAGGAATTCAACTCGAAGACATCAAGGGTCACGCAGGATTCGGATCACACTTTGAGCTCTTCTTGACTGCCGTGGTGCTGGCTTATCTGGAGGCCAAGATGCAAGAGAGTAAGACGGTCTGGTCTCTCGCACAGAGGAAGGCGAAGAACTGGATGAAGAGAGAAGCTGCGACAAGGGGACTGGACTTGAACGCCGTGGCAGAGGAGGCACAGAAACTCGTCTCCAGGAAGTAAGGATAGAATAGATGGATGATGTAGATGTGTACTTTGATATCACGTACGGAGGAATTGAATCGATATCGTAAACAGTGTCTATCTACACTTTATCTTGTCTACGTAGGTGGAGGGTCCAGATGATGGATGGTCCGCGAGCGCTTGAGAGGGTGCTCCATCTTGACACTGTTTCGTCTCCTGGGTGGTGTCTTCTGCCACCTTGCCCTCCCGCATGACATCTCTACGAGCTGTCTCCTCTCTTCTCTCGTCATTTTTGTCGTCGGATGATCACAGATCATCTCCACTACCTGAACGGATGTCATGATCATCTCGATGATCGTGTGAGAGGTCACCTCTGTTCTCTTCTTCTGTGCCGCTGCCTGTAAGGCTGACATCTCTCCTCCGCTCGTGGCGTCGACTCTCGCATCTGAAACGGATCAGAGAGATGATGGTGAGAGGATGATACCATTCAGGAGGATCTTAACCACTTGGATGTGACCTTGTGATGCGGCGGTCCATAATGGCCAATTCCATCGGACAGCTGCGAATGACATCAGCATCACGAATTGATGAAGGTGTAAATCACATGGATCCACTGGTGATTTCGTGAGAAGAGCAGCGACTGATTGAGTCAACCCAAAATGAGCCGCCCGACGGATGGGGTACTGATTGTGTATTCCGTAATCAAAGACGAGATCGCTTGTGGTGTGCCAGTCTTTGTTTACGAGTTGTACGTTTGAAAAATTTCGGATGCATTGCGTTCCGGAGCGAGTGAAACCTGTCTGTGTGGGTGATGTGATCGAATGATACTCTCATCACCTTTCATCGGAGGGTCCCAAACACTAGAAACTGCCATTTCTCTCTTATACGCCGTCTCACAACTGTATCTGTGTGAGAATCATGTACATTTGCATTTATGATTGTCCACACGTTAAACCACTTTCATATGGTCCATTATCGTCATTTGACAATACAAATTTCATGATTAGGGAGAACACATCAGCTCCGAGATATTCCCGTGTCAATGACGCTGCACATCAATGTCAATAGACCCTACCGAATGATGCTCACGTCGAATCCTTCTCTTCTTCGGCATGCTGTTTGTGTCTGTAAGATGAAGGAAATTTAGACAAGAAAGCTGATGCGGCGATTTGTAGAGCAAGTCCAAAAATCAGTAGAATCTATTCGAATCCTCTCGTTCTTCTCTCGTAGAGGATGAATGCTTCTCTCAGAGCTCTCGGTGGTCTCTTTGTGTTGGAATCAGCTTGAGCTGTGTCCAACTTCTTTCGGTACATCTGTGACATCCTGTGAGCGGCCGCAGAGTCGTCTGTGAACGTGAATCTCTTATGAAGACAACTCTTCGCTCACCCCTTCGTTTCATCTTATCGAGACAGAATGATTTCAGAGAATAACATCTCATCTTCCAAGAGGTCTTCTCAGGGGAGCTGGGAAGATGTTTGAGAGAAGAGATGCAACAACTGATGAGCTATTGCTGGTGAGTTGAATTCACTCGAGTTCTCTTACCTTGATGCATGGAGGATAAACTTCCTGTCGGTCATCGATCAGTTTTGGAAGTTCGACAACTAATGTCACCCGATTGAGATGTTCCTCCAGCAGATGAAACCACTGTTGATGAGATACATCCTCAAGACTCTCTAGTATTCTCCTCTTACATGACAGCTGGAGTGCATTAGACGTCGTCGCCTGTTGATTCATCACCTCGTCGTTTACAGCTCCCACACTGGCAAAGAGTTGTGAGAGACCTCCATAAAACTGCTGAAGAGACATCTCTGGATAAGAACTGGGTTTCATAGAATGTAAGAAAGACACAGCAGAAGACCGCCACTCCATCAAGGTAAGTGGATGAATGATCTTCTCCGACTTGTATCGATCTGAGAGGACGAGAGAGGCGCTGTCGAAATCTCCTTCTAATAAGTATCGATGGAACAGTTCATGGATCTCCATCGTTGATGATCTGTGAGCGACTGGAAGAAAAGCTTCATCTACAACGGTATTTATTTCACCACTTCACGTAACGATGTACAGCCTACGTCCAATACAGATTCAGTGGAGATGGCTATGTTTGTGTCGTGTCTGTGATCTTTGACCCAGGATATCCAGAGAGTGTATTCTCTCTGAGAGGAACCTATCCGACATCAGACATCTCGCACGATCCATCTTCATCTCACCGCCTGTCCGATCCACATGGCATGTTGAGTGTGATCTAGATAGCTGTTGCCCGTATGGGGATGAACTAACACAGAGTGAGGTCCACGATTCAACTGGAGCCAAGGGACTAATTTGGCAAAGATAGCCGGTGAGTCGAAATCTGCCTCGAACATGTTCATCGTATGGGGTCCTATCAGCCCATCAGTGATCATCACACCGTGTTTCATCACTTACCTATGGGATGATCCCACAGTTTATAGACTCTCACACCTCTCGGACCTTCCTTCTTATCTGCGTCGTTACCAAACTCTTCGATGATTCTCTGTCGCAATCGTTCGGCAGACTGTGTCCCCTCTTCATTGGATTCGAAATAGATGTGTGCATCGTATGATGTAATGGGTTGAGGAAATCCTCTCGGTGGTGTGAGGAGATCTTCTTTCGATGTCGCGCTCTTGATCAGCGTCTGTGATGCTGACGACATTGTGGCTTTGTCCTGTGTCTGTTTCTGTGTGGTCTGCCTTCCTCCCATCGATGCTTCCCCTTCACAGAAGTCGGCTTGTCGGAAGCTTCCGGGACTACAACTCGGTCTGTCGTTTTTCCCCCGCATCATCATCAACACGATGGAGTTTGTCGCGAGGAAGATCGATCGGTACTCGTTGGTGGATCCTCTTCCAACCAAACTGTTTGAGTTCGAGCTTCTGCAGCGTTTCCTTCTCAATTGTACTCTGCTGGCGACCATCGGTGGATTGCTGTGGGCTGTATCAGACAGACCCTTCCTGCTGATCTCTCACGTGACGGGCATGCTTTTATGCCTGTGGCTCAGTACCAATGCAGTGTGAGATAATCTCAATCAATTGATATTCCGACAAAGCTGATTGAGACGCAGATTCAGTTTGCAGCATGGACACCCCGTATTACGAACGGGATGGCCCAAAGAAATTCACGTCTTTCTTAATTCAGCCGCCATGATCTCCCTCATCTTCGGTTTCGTGATGGTTGTCGCCCACAAGTATGAAGTCTCCACCGATCACTTTGCATCAGCCCACTCCAGATTGGGACTGGCCACATTCATTCTCTCCCTTCTCTCTGCCTTTGGTGCTTACAACTTTCGATATCACCTTGGCCCACCGAGAGGTGCACACCTCAATGTCTTAAATCTGATCACACCAGGTGCACTCTTATTTCCAGTGCATTGGACTACTGGCTACCTCAACCTCCTCATGTTTCACGTAACGGCGGTCTTCGGTGCCCTGACCGTCCCCCTTTTGAGCTGGGTTAGATGGCATGCGATAGCGGGGATCCTTCTGTCAGCTGTCATCATTATCGCCAGACTGGAGCCGTTACGTGTGGCCAGGAGGATCAAAATGTTGTGGTGGCGTGAACAAAGAACGGACTATACTGCCCTTCAATGATTCCCCCCAACACTGAAACAAACTCTGAAGAGACTCTGAGCTCGTGGCAGGTGGATCCGAGAAGACACACACGCTGAATAGAAAGGATCAAAATCCTCGGAAAAGGAGTTCTTTCGGGGATCGAGCAAAGGTCCGTTTTTCGTATCTACGCAACCGGATCTGTCGCGCCTCGCGTTGAGAATCGCGCGTGAAAGCTAAGAAATCATTATTTTCAGGCCAGCCCGCTTCTAACGGCCACATCTTCCTCGATAGACAGAGAGTACCAACAGCCATGGCACAATCAGCAACAGTACTATTACTCCTCGCTCTGTCGGCATGCTTCCTCTTGACTCTGGCCTCCCTCGAGTCAGCGCCAACGGTCACCAAGACTTACTACATCACTGCACAATCTCAACCTCAGAACGAGACTTCTTTGGTCGCGACGTGGACGGAAGGAGAAAATGCAACGATTTCGGAACCAGCTAAAAGGGTCAAGGCAGAAGTCGCCATCCAATTATCCGCAGACATCCTCACTCACTGGAAAATTGGGGCTGCCCTCTTGGTCATCATGATTTGCATCACATAATCGAACGGTACTTTAGAGATACTGCTCGCCGCTCAAGCGGATCACATGGATTATTATCCAAGAGGCACAGACGAACAACGAGAATTGAATAGATAGCCTCAGTTAACACAATCGCATGTTCTTCAATACCTCTATCGGTAGTCGAGTGAGACTGTGAGATCAGCTGCTTAAATCGGGCTGGAACACTTCACTGAACCGGATTGATTTCACCTGCCGCCTTCAAATCACAGCAAACATGCTAACTCAGTTCCACACCGAATATGACAGAAATAATCCTCCACCTCAGCCAGAAGGTTACACACGTTTCGTACTTGTATCTGATACACACGGAAGAGAACCCATTTTGCCCGCCGCAGATGTTCTATTGCATTCGGGGGATTTCTCTACCTTCACGAGAAAGATGGAGTCGTCTCTCAAATGGTTGGCAAGTTTACGCCACGAACACAAGGTGAGCCAGTGTGATTCATGCCTCCCCTGAGTGAGTGCAGCTGATTGTGCGAGGAAATCACGATTTGAATCGCGAGAGAATGGTCAGCGACTTCTTCGAGACTGACTGGGCCAAAGAGGGGCGCATTCATCTGTTAGAGCATTCTCGCATCACGATCGATGTACCAGGGGGAGACTCTTGGAATATATTTGGCTCTCCTTATTGGGCACCGATGGGCGTTGCGGAGGGAGGAGAGAAGGAGAAGAGTGAGCGTCCCACGCTCTTGCAGCCACTTACGAGGATCAGGGCTGATCATGAGTATACCGAGTGAGACGGACATCTTGTTGACCCATGGACCACCCTATGGTATCTTAGATAATGTCACAAAGTTTGGCGGTATTCGCCCAACAGGTGATCAATGGTCCCATCACATCATCCCGCCCTTGCCTCCTCACAACTTCACATGCCACCTTCTTATCCATCAAATGTTCACTCATCACGCATCTTGCATCATCCCTACAGATATTCGGGCGACATATATCATACTATCTCACAGGAACCGCACGATCATCTGAACAGATTCACAGGTTGCGCGATACTATCCGAAGAGATTGCAAAGAGGATCAGGCCCAGACTGCACGTGTTCGGTCACATTCACGGGGGTAGAGGCGCCACGTGTATCGATTCGATCCTCTACGTCAACGCCGCCATCAGCAACGGATTAGGCATGAACCAACCCATCATCGTGGACATGAAGAAATGAAAAGACCTCATCGTCTATTGTGAATCGATAAAACATTATCCCGAACGAAAGGGTCTCTCTCAAGGATGAATGACGTATTTCACGCCCTTGTTCTTTCCTTCTTCCATGTCTTTGAATGCAGAGGCGACTCCTTCTAATCCTCCTCTATCCTCGGTGGGGAGTGTCACGATCTTCTTCTCTTCCAATAGCCCGTTTGCCATCTTCACCCACCTCCATTCGTTTCAAACTCCGTCTTCCATTTAAAAACCACACCTCTCGTAAAACTGACGATCATCAGCGGAGGCGGGATATTTCTTTCCAGCGAACGTGAATTCTTTGCCCAAACAAGTGTACACTAGGACGGGGACAACCTGGATCGATTGAGTGGTGTGAGATGAGTCATCACGATCACCTCCGCATCCTTTCGAATGTCTTTACCCTCTGGAGAGAGCAGCACGGCCACCTTTCCACCCTTCTCACCGAAGGCATCTGTCACGCTCTTCAAAGATTCCTCGCTGGAGACACAATCTAGAGCGTAGGCCAGATCGTTGTGCGTGGCTTCTTTGATCTGATTCAGTGGTCAGTCGCCATGATGATCGAGAGTTGGATGATGATCGTGATCGTTCCATGGACTGACGATGACGAACCTTTTCGGACACGTGAGGGTCGTGATAGTCGAAGACTGAATCTGCACCCAGTGATCTCAATCGTTCGTGGTGTTGAAAAGAAGCCGTGGTGACGACGGATAACCCGGACAATTTGGCCAATTGGATGGCATACTGTCCAACTGCACTTGAACCCGACCAGATCAACACTGGAAACGACCTCCTTCAATTCATCAGTTCATCTTCTCAACACCGTCTACATCATGGTCATCGTCGTGAAAGACTCACGGGATGACAACTCCTGGCTCGGGTAATTTCAACTTGTGATAGAGAGCGAAGGCGGCCGTTCCTAACGGTATTCCCAAGGTGGCTCCCTGATCGAAGGACATGTATTCAGGTAATCTGATGCTGGTGTCGGGCTCGACCAGAGCATACTCTGCAAATGCACCGTAGTTCTTGTAGTTTCCTCCGTGCACAAAGGCGGCGAGTCTGTCACCGACCTGCGTCATGTTAGACGGAGACGGACATAATGCACTCTCACCTTGACCTCTTTAGAACGTCCAGAATCTTCGACGACTCCGGCGAGATCGCAGCCGGAGATGGTGCCCTCTGGAGAGAGGTGCTTGCTGTTGACGTCAGCTGGTGTGATTGCGTTAACAATGGCTCACGCATGTTTCCAATCGGTTGGATTGATGCCAGCGCTGTGAATCTAAAGAAGGCGTTGACGATTATGAGACGTAAGAAGATGCATCACCTTCACAAGAATCTGACGCTCACTTTCTATGGAAGGTACCGATATCTGACTGACGCTTAGATTGCTCAACTTTTTGTGAACATCATGTTACCTCTTGAACTTTGATGTTGTGATCTTCAGTGGTTATAACTGCTTTCATGAAGGAAGGTGCAAGAGCCATGGTTGTTTGATGACGTTCTCCTTATACGTTCGTGTCGAAGTCGTTGTGTTGGTTTGTGTTCTACCGTTTGCGTCTCGTGCGTAAGTGATGCTCCGTGCGGAAAGGCAAACAACGAGACCGAAACACGGGGTGAAAGTGATTGGATTTTGAGAGTGAACATCAGCATGTTTCAATGGTTAGCGCCTCGTAACGAAGATTCATTTTCAAATAAACCGTTATTCACGATATATAGTACGACGGTGGAGAGGAAGATCACGAAGAAGTAGAGGTGTGAAATATCTGGACACAGAGACGTGGATTCTGAAGATAGACAGGATGTACACAGAAAAGGAGACCCCGAACATGAAGAGGACGAAGAAGATATTTCAACCAAGGGTGACGTACGTAGCTCCACATCTAGATCTCATCATGGATGATAGATGATCCTGTTGAGATTAACGACAGAATGCATCGATCTCTTTGAAGCTCCACCTCCCGTGGACTGTTTGAAGAGTACCAGAAGGAATCACCCAAGGAGGTATACCTCCTTGAAAGAAGCGTGTGAAACGGTCATGTCCCACTTGAAAGAAATCAAACAGATGATGGACTTGAAAGAATTGATGGAAGAAGCCATGAGGAAGAAGCTTGACCCAAAGATGACCGAGGTGGAGGCTGCAGTGTATGACAAAGCGATCAACGAGAAGATCGAGAGGGACAGGACGTCTTTCCACACCGTCGGGGCGTTGCTCAATGTAAAGCAATAAAGCAGAAAGATAGAAAGGTTTGATACACGTCTTTAGCAAAGCATTTCAAGTGACCTCATGAACAACGTATAGAAATGTTTCATGATGAAAAAAAGAAAAGGGAAACCACGAGACGTTTGCCATTGGATCTTAAGGTGAATACTTTACATCTCAATGGCTTTGGTGAACAGTTCACAAACAGTGAAGGTTAATCTTGGACCATGCGGGAAAAAAGATTGAACAGAGTGGGACTTCAGCCCACGAGTCGCAAGCCATTGAACCTAAGGAACTCATTCGTACGTTCTAATGGCTCAGAATATGATGATGTGACTCACGATCATGTGTCATCGTCTCACAATCTGATCACGATCAAAATGCGATCATCTCGCGATGTGAACACTATCATGACGAGATCACCTCACGGTCGTGATCATTGGAGAAAAACTGTCAATATCGCCATCAATGACCTTGCTTAAATAAAAACGATTGCACAGAGTGGGACTCGAACCCACGAAGCGTACGCTAATGGATCTTAAGGCCATCCCCTTAACCATCTCGGGCATCTGTGCTGGTGGTTTGGATCAAACATTCAGTAATGTGGTTGTGGTAATAAATCCGATGCTGTGAAACAGAAAGAGGTTATCAGCAGATCAGTTCCATCATTCGGCGTACTTGTGACCCACTAAATGTTCTGAAAAGCCACCCAAATTGCGAACGTACACTGATTGAGGTTTACAGGGAACTGATCTTTCTTTCGAATCGAAAGAGAGAGAGATGCATACGCAAATCAATTTACAGTCTGTATATTCTTATCTCGTGACGACAACTAAACGTGTAACATAGTGTTCAGATCGGTCAAGGATCTTTCGATTGAAAGATCATCGATGTAAAGATTAACGACTCGCCAATAAGATTATGACTTTATTATCACGCATACATGGTCAAGACCCACGTTCTTATATATTAGAATGGTGGATTAAAGAGCTACCTGTACTCACTATACACAGGGCATGATGTGCTCTGAGAATTCTGTAAAATTTTCGGACCGAATAATTGTGCCGAAGGGAGGGAGGGAGGATCATTCAGCTGTCCTCGGTTTCTGTTTTGTGACTTCAGCTTCAACCACCTATCCAACATGGTGAGTCTCTCGTTGCATCCATCGAACATCCATTGTCATCCATAGAATCTATCGTGTTCCGTGCGTGTCTATCGTAGATGATGTTCATGTTCCATTGGTGATGAATCAGATTGTGAATGATTGCGTAGGTCAACATTCCCAAGACAAGAAAGACCCTTTGCTCTGGCAAGTGCAAGAAGCACACCGTCCACAAGGTGTCTCAATACAAGGTCGGCAAGCCCTCCGTGTTCGCTCAGGGTAAGAGACGTTACGATCGTAAGCAGAGAGGATTTGGAGGTCAGACCAAGCCTGTCTTCCACAAGAAGGTAAGTCTATACCATTATCTTTTTCTTCACACATCGGTGGACATTATGTCCTCGATGCAATAGAAAAATAAGAAACAAAGTATTTCTGCGTCTCATTTTGTTTTCGTTTAGGCCAAGACCACCAAGAAGATCGTCCTGAGACTCGAGTGCACTGAGTGCAACAAGAAGCACCAGCAACCCATCAAGCGCTGCAAGCACTTTGGTGCGTTCATCTCATCATCGTAATCCATCCTTCTCACCATCGCATCACACACACTGACCCATCATCAGAGCTTGGAGGAGACAAGAAGACAAAGGGTGGAGCTGCCTACTAATAGCCTGCTCTTCGGTGAGGCGAATTTCTCCAGACCGTATAACCGTTGGATGGTGGAAAATAAATCCAAGCGAAGTAGGATTCCTCTTTCATTTCTCGTTCTTCTGGTTCATCTTCTCTCTCGCCTGTGCGAATAATTTCTCCTGCTCAACTCTCAAGGCTTCTTGCTCTGCTCTCAATGCTTCTCCTTCTCTCTCCATGTCTGCTTTGGTCTTTTTCAATCTCTTTGTGGGTTGTCGGGAGGTGGTTCGCCCTTCGTCTAGGTTCAATTCTCTCTTGGCTGTCTCGGCGTATTCTTTGTAATCCAGATTCTGCAATGTGATCAGTGACGATGGTAAATGATGAGGGAGATGTGTCGTGAGCAACTCACACGTAATGCGTTGAGGACGTGTTTCGGTGTGATCGATACTTTTTCCGTCTTGGGATTTCCTTTTGAATGTTCTACCATCGCTTGTGATGCCACCAATTGCATGAACTCTATATCACAGATCAGAAGACGCTTCATTAGATGACACACCGATACACGCGTCATTCATCAATTGCATCGTGTAATCTTTGGCTGCTGGTGGATGGAATCCCTCAGGCATGGCCGATTTGATTACCTCCAACAATCTAGTTCTGGGTAGGGAGAATTCTTTCTCATTCTTATTGGATGGCTGTAGGTCCCCTCCTTCGTCAGACATGAAAATGGCCTCGGCTGTTTCCGCCCGACTCGCTGTAAACTCCCATCTTTCATCATCACATTCCGACACACAAGAAATAAGAGATGTCTCTGCGGAGAAGAGGCAAGAGATCCTCTCCAGAATCTGAATTAGACCGTCTGCGTAGCGCTCGAGAATGGGCGTCAGCGGTAGCATATGCAAAGAAGTTGGCTAAATCGGGTCACTCCACCGAGC
>MDYQ01000167.1:0-63065 GCA_003024175.1 Planoprotostelium fungivorum | reverse complement strand
TATTCATCGCACAGTGAAGGGAAGAGATCTATCAAGTTCTGTTCAGTATGATCAGAGAGCTGGAACAAACAAAGAGAGAAGAGGGCGCTGATCGATCAACGGTGAGAGAAGAGAGGAGACTCAGAATGACAGATCACAGGTCGAATTAGCTCAGGATGTAGTCAAGGAGTACAGAGGGATATTAAACTGTCTACCAGGAGATTACATCGATCACAATCCGTACCATCAGATCTCTCAGATGCTGGATCAGATGATACAACAACCCACAACAGAGAGCCACCAGAGGATAAAGAGTTACATCGGAACAGAGAGGAAGAGTCAAGCCACAAAGGAAGCCCGAGAGGAGGTGGAGATGGACATCAAAGACAAGTTAAGCGAACTGAAGAGGATGGCGGAAACGGTTGAAGGCAGAGAGGGAGGAAACCAAAGAAGTGACCAGAGAAGGGAGGGAGAAAAGATCATGGAGTGGATCAACAGAGGAAGGGCGACGATGAGCTCCGGGGGAGTGACCATCTCCACTTACATCCCCATTCCAGTGTCCTCCTTGATCGATCTAGATGATATCCTGCAAGATCTTTACCGTCTCTGCTCGGTCAACCAACCTCGTGACGACCCTCTCAGTCCTCTTATTGTTCTCATTCAAGGTGGATGTCTTTCCATTTGCCCTTCTCACTGACATCATCAGACCTCCTCAGTCAGTGTAAACAACTGGTCTCTCTTGATTGGACGGAGGATGACTCTCCATCTCCTTTATCCCCGAAGGGCTCTCGCCTTCTAGTTTGTTTCGTCCATTATGCAGACTTCTTACCTATACAGATGCTTACAAGATTGAGTCAGACCATCAATTTCTACCACAAAACAATGAAGAATCCGGACCACGGTAGCGATAGTAGATCTCAGGTGACTTTTGAAATCTACTAAGCTGTACAAAGCTGACGGACATAGAATTTGAAGTACATGAAAGTAATGGAGGGGATCATTAACTACGAACATGATAGAATGTATTCAAAGACTGTGACAGAGACAATACAAGAGTTAGCGCCCCTAGTTCTACAATGGGAGTCATGCATCTCAGAGACATCCATAGAAGGGTTGAGGATCCTGTTCTGTTTATTTAATCTGATCCAATCCAGCAAAGAGATGCATCAATTGAACAAGGGTCTTCAAACCTTGATTCAAACGAAAAAACAAAAGCTGGCCCATTATAATGAGTTACAACAGAAAGCTCATCTTGCATTAGAGGAAAGAGAGACGAACGAGGAACAGGTGAGAGGGGAAAAGAGAGGATTCTGACATATCTCAAGTGTTCACTTGTTGAATGCGATTTCAACAGACAGAAGGACTTGATAAATCAAGTGATGTCAGATGACAGGTGATAAAAAGGGAGAGGGAGAGATTTAAACATTGACAGGGCTCTCATGAGGGACATCGAGTCGTCATTGAATGCAGTAATGAATATTACACAGCAGATGGAACATGCACTAGACGTACATTCGGTGTCAAAATCTCTGCTGAATGACCGAGAGAAATATCTCTCACACCTGAACCTCCTGCTGGAAACCATCTCTGATTGTTCTATCGAGCCTGAATCTATTGAGGTTGACTCCATCATACAATAACAGTCTAATGCCAAGCAGAAGAGGATCAACGCGTCGAGGGATGATGTATCATCATTCTACTCACAATTATTCAATCTCACGGTACTATCCACAAAATTGACTGAGCAGTTACACTCTGGAGACGATTTGATGTCACAAAACAAGCACAAAGATAACTCCGACGTATACAAAAAGTATTGGAACTCTTTTGACAGACATAGGTAAACCTGACCGGGGATGGGGAAGAAATACAAGCAGAGATGCAAGGGGGTAAATTGGATGGACTGAGCTTTGAGGACATGTACAAGACTTACGATTTATCTTCCTCCATTCATCAGGATCCAACCAGAAATATGCACGCCATCAAGGTGATAACTGAGAATCTGCCTTAGCTGAAGTCAGCAGGTATTGAAAAAAGTTGCAAACAAATTAGATGGAAAGGAAGATGGTGGATCTACCACAATATCAGAAGAAGACCAAGTAGATCTTGTCATACATCAGGCAGTTGATCGCTCAAGTCTGGCGCTTATGTATGAGGGATGGACAGCTTGGATATAAAATATCCCCTGGACTCCTTGTCTCACAATTGATGTCTCTGTTGAACAAGCAGCCTTAACTGTTGGACTACCAAATCCACATCCATGCCGAAATCATGTTCAGTTCAGATCCTATGTCAAGATGGATGCCCATGGTAGTGAGGGACAAGATCTTCACAGTCTTCTATTAGCTATTGGCAGGTGCGGAGCGTACGTCTTTACGAATACTGGTGTTCGAGTTTGCGACGAGAACGGAAGAGAGCGTCATCGTTTCAGCCAAAAAAGAATCGATGTGAGCTTTCTCACTGACTCTCCCCGTCGTTCTCTGTGCGACGATGAAGGAGTTTTTGACCTCGAAATTTGATACTCGAGTCCCTCACGTTCCATTCGGATGTATTCCTCTGGATACCTATCGATCGTAGTTACAATCGCGATCGGGATTATTATCCACATGATCGCGGCCACATCGATGCAGCGACAAGACAGAACGATTGTTGGTGATGACGATGATGTGAGCTTACGTCTGCATTGGTGATGTTAGGATTCCCTCAAATATCTGTCCCGCACTCTCAGAGTGAATGAATGAATGTGTGAGAACGTTCTTGGCTAAGGTAAAGCCAGTATCGCGGTTGGCACCAAAAATGAAATGGAGCAATGAACGATATGTTCAACGTGCTTACAGAGGCCCACTCTCAGGCATTTAGAGCGACATCGTGCAGGTGTTGAGAATCATGGAGTGCAGCACCCCATTCGTCTTCGTCCCTCCCATCTTACAGCTGACGGTGTTCGACACGTCGGTATATAGGACGAACAAGTATGAAGTGTACTGCAGAAACTTCCATCTGTGAAACAGACTCTATATGAGAGTAATTCATAAAGCAACGAATATCTGATCGCTATGGCACAGTTTCGCATCATTTTGAAGGGAGACGATTGTCGTCCACCAAACAACAAACCACCGCCGAACGACCATAGGGTCTGATCTTATTCATTTCAGAAAAGATAGATGGAAGGAATCAGCACACAAATGCATCGTATCAAGGTCCCATTCAAACATAATGAGCACTCACTCGATTTCTGCTGTGAATGCAACATAACAATATCGAGAGAATCGAATGAGTGATGGAATGGTGCACCTGTACCCATCTGTTTTGCGGGTTAAGGAGGAAGATTCGAAGAACAGGGGAGATTTCATAAAATATTTGAATGTAAACGGCATCTTTATTCCCGCCAGAAACCGTTTTTGAAAATTTCAAAGGAGGTTCGACGGATCAACCATTTTAACGCCGCGCGAAAGGAGGACGAGTCTCAGTACTTTCTGTATTATCCCATAGAGATTCCCTAAGACATCGAGGTGAGCCCTCTATCCACCTCTAATGGGGCTCTTACATTAAGAGCATATTCTAATCGAGAGGCAGATTAGAACATGTCTTCTACCGCCTTCACTCGTCCCCGCGTTACAACCAGATCCCAGTCACAAATTCTGGATGAGAATGCAATCAAAGGAAAGTCTGCCGTGACCGAGACGAAATCCCGCGTAGCTCTTGCCACTCTCTCCAGCAACGCTCAGGCTACTCGTCCTACCGGTGCTCTCAAGCCAGCTGCCAGCATTGCTCAGAGATCAACAACCGTATTGTCAAATGTCCCCACAAGATCAACGGCAGCACCCATCTCGACTTCTAATGGTGCTCTGAAGCCACGAAGAACGGCACTCCCTGTCGCCACCAAGCCCGTCAAGGTCCCTACCCCCAAGGCCGCCCCAATCGAAGAGATCATCGACGAAGACTCGATGGACGAGATGGACGAGGCCAAGACTCGCTCGGAGGACGATCTGTCTCTGGAAGACGACAATGAGCCCATGGACATCGATTCTATGGACGAGGATTCCACCGAGATGAAGGATCTCGCTCCCGTCAAGTCGAATGGATCGAAGGTAGAGACTCTCTCCCTTCATTCGCTCTTCGACTCATCCTCTATCAGGTCCTGAAGAACATTGAGGACATTGACGAAGCCGATGCCGATGACGTTCAGTTTTGCGTCGAATACGTGGAGGACATCTTTGCTCACTTTAAAGAGAAGGAGCAAGGCACACCCGTGGACACGACATACATGGAGAAGCAAGTGGACCTGAGCGCCAAGTACCGCACCATCATGGTCGACTGGATGGCTGAAGTCTGCGTCAAATTCCAGCTCCTGTCCGAGACCCTCTTCCTCTCGGTCAACATCATCGATCGCTTCCTCTCTCACAAGGCCGTCGCTCGTTCACGCCTCCAGCTCGTCGGAGTCGCCGCCATGCTGATCGCGTCCAAGTTTGAAGAGATCTACACCCCCAAGGTCGACGATTTCATCTACTTCACCGCCAACGCCTACACCCGCGAGGAGCTCTTGAAGATGGAGAAGCTCATCCTCATCACCCTCGACTTCAACCTCAACGTCCCCTCTCCCATCCACTTTCTCAGAAGATTCTCCAAGGCTGCCCACTCTGACTCGAGAGCTCACACACTTGGAAAGTACCTCATCGAGTTGACCATCTTGGACTATGAACTCCTCAACTTCCTTCCCTCTGAGATTGCTGCCTCCGCCACGTACATCGCCAGAGCCATGATGAGACCCCACGGCAGTCAGCCCATCTGGAACGACACCATCGAGCACTACACGGGATACTCTGTGGAGGACATCATGCCCTGCATCAGAAGAATGAATGAGCTCGCATTCGCTCAGAACTCGGCTGGCTACAAGTATACAGCCATCCAGAGGAAGTATGCTTCCAACCGTCTCATGTCGGTGTCCTTGACCGCCACCGTACGTATCTAATAAATTTATCTGTTCATATCCCTCTCTCCCTCGTCACTGTTGTGTGTACAGCTCGTCGTTCGTCATCTCTTTTGTCTTCACCGACTTTGAACAACAGTGTCTCCCTCTTTGTGTGGCCAGTATCTCTCTTTCACTTCTTCTTTTATTGAATCATGGCGGTAGGATTGTCTAAGAATGTGTTACGTCAGCATGAGATGTCGTTCGATTCGTAAAAGCAGAGGAAACGATTGGGTGTCCGTTTATACAATGTACCGATTTTTACACGTCGTCATCGTCAAAGTCGTCCTCGAGTTCTGCATCATTTAGACATGTCTTATTACAATTCACACTCACTGATCGCGTTGAGGAAGTCTGCATCTACTAATTTCTCTGAAGTCAAACTCTCCGTCTGATCCATGTACTCGGGGATGTGATTATCAAACTCTGCTTCCATGTCATCGTCTGTGGGGTTGAATCGAGCAAATCCTTGAAAGCTCATGTCGATCTTCTAAAAAGGTGACACCGTCTGATGCATCTCCTCGTTGTAGAACTTGCCTCACGATCACATCATATCAGCAAGATGGAGGACGACACAACGACCACTCGAACGATACGAGAGGGAGCCAAAAACGATCGGTCATCGATCGTCGCTCATCCCAAGTTTTTACACGATCAGAGGCTATGGCCAATCGTCGCTCCAATCGTATTCCTACTATTGTCTATTGGAGGAAGAGGGTGACTAAAGTGGTTGTCGTAGAGGTGATTAACTTTCACCGCACAGAGCTCTGTTGACGTCAGCTCTGGGACTGACTTCCTGTCTATATATGAAATCTACAAATAACTCAGACGGGTGAGGTTCTGATTATCTCTTCATTTTGACATCGAGCCAGAGCCTTGTTGTCCATCTGGGTTACATTATTCGCAGTTGATGTGTTCCTCGTCATCCAGATCTTTCAATTGGTCGTCAGGTGCGTAGAGATCATCACAACTCGCGTGACCCTCTCAGCGTCTCCATCTTCTACGTCTTCCTCCTTCTGAACATCAACCAATTTCTCGCCATGCTAGGTCTTTGGGCGGCCTTGCACTTCCCCCAAGTGTGTGGTACAGATTATCTCAACGTGAGAGGTCGATCCTACACATCATTCTCCATCTGCATGTCCATGGTGATGTCTTCAGGTGATGGAGAGGATCCTCATGGGTACTTTACCCTTTCCCCTGCATGCACTGACCATGCACTTTTTATCTCAATCTTTCTCTTTCGAATACGCCCTCCCCTACTACACCATCATCGCTGCCATCATCTTCCACATGATCTCGACACCGGCCAGATCCTCTTACGGTAACCACTCCGTCCTCACCTCTCTCGAGAGCATCCTCCACGCCGTCTACACCATCATCGTCCCCCCCATCACCTATGCCTCCCTCCATCACTCGGACCTCTTCACTACACATCACCTCTGGAACCTCTCGGCCTCTCTCTTCCTTCCCCTCGCCGCCCTCACCCTCTTCCCTTTCAACCGCCCAGAAGGCTGGAAGGACAAGAGAGTCTTCTGTAACGTCCTCTCTTTTCTCTCTGTTATCCTCCTCACTGGTTACGTAGAGCATCGTCTCTTGCTGACCAGTCTGGTCTACTCTCTATCCATCCCTCACCCGTACAACGTCTGGGCTTTCACTACGGCCGTCTATTCTCTTCCACTGTACATGTATCTCTTCACCCTGCCGACAAACAGGTGAGAGAGAGAAGAGAGGAGAGAAATGACGGGAGCAGGAGAGTGGAGCTGTCCATGTACGTCACGTCGAGTGTGGGTACGGTGGCAGCGGCCACAGCCATGGGGATGTCTTACGTGTCGATTCTATTGTCCTCCGTCTGTGGTGCCATGGGTACACACATTCTCATTCGGAAGAGGAGTGGTTGGAGCTTCCTCGTCACGGCCGCTTCTGTGATGTTGGTCTCTTATCACATTGTCTCTAGAAAGTTTAATCACGTGCAGTGAGTCTCTTCATCCATCGTATGATCTATCTTATCTATGGATATATACATCTTATCTATCTTGCAATTGATCTTATTGCTGGATAAATGAAGATATATTCTGGTTCTATACTGATGGAGAGAAGGTACGTCTTCAGTTACGATGGAAAGACGGACATCCAGTGGATCAGTGTGTACATGCTGCTGTTCATCGGTCTCTCCATGTTCTTCATCTCTTCCGTTCGCTTCGATCTGTCACCCAGATTGAACTCCCTCCTATTCCTACTCCTCTCTCTCCTCCTCACTGGAGTAGAATATCTCGTATACTACGAGTCTCTCCACTCGGACGTACCCATCTACAACGGTCTCTACGTGTGTGCCACTTCTTTATTGGGCGTCTACACGTGGTACAAGTGAGTCCTCTCGATGTGAAGTGTCCGTGGCTGAATGATGGTAGATTAGAGAAGGCAGGAGCATTAGATAACCGATGGAATATCTTGGGATATCCCCTTCTCATCTCGAAGATATTCATGCAACCCAACGAGGCTCCTTATGTTTTTGCATCTACATTCATCTACCTCACCGTAATCTATTCCTTCTACTCTTACTTGGCACACAGTCGATCCATCGATCCTTATCAGGTGAAGCGTATCGTGAAGAGAGTGACACTGACCATCATCAGCGCATCGTGATGATCATCGTCATGGGTGTCATCACCTTCTTCACGCCAGATTCCATCTTCTCCACCACCCTGGCCGCTCAATTGGACGCTTCACCTTCTTCCTTTGGAATGACTTTCCTCCTCTGGAGCCTTGGTATCAGTCCCATCACCTTCCCCAGCGCGTCCAAGGCAGCGAGCAACTCTTACACTACCGCTCACTATCCATCGCAATCTTCCGAACTAGCATCTCGCTGGATGAGAACATTCAATGTGGTCTTATCTCTGGCCGGTATCTTCTTCACCTGCGTGGAGCACTCTTCCACCAACATCTTCTTACACAGACAATTTGGAGACGGCACGTGAGTCAAGACCTTAGACGTTCACCTCTGATCAGAGACAGACCCACTTGGTTATTGTACGCCGGTCTGTCTTTCATCTTGTTCTCGGCCACGGGATACCAGCTCATCAGCAGAGACGTCTCTGCGGGAGCTTCGAGGCATATGGAATCCTACCGTAGGGGCTCCCTCATCATGACATACAGCGGCTTCCTCTCCTTCCTCTTGTCCTCTCTCCTCTGCTTCAGTTCTTCCTTCTCTCCCTACTCCATCGCCTTTCACACTTACACCGCCCTCCTCCTCTTCTCCGGCCTGCAGTTCATCTTCTCCACTCTCATCCCCAATCGCTTCACGGTTCACCGGTGGATCTTCTACTATTCTTCTCTCTCTGCCCCGCTGGTGGTGTCCCTCCTCTACCTGACGGAGGGAAGGAAGGGAAGATACAAAGAGTTCTACCTGATGTTCATCTACACCTGCATGGAGCTCATCATGGCACTCATCCTGCGTCAACAACTGACGAAGAGCACGACACCCACGAACAGACAAGAAGGAAGAGGGAACACACAAGAGGGAAGGAGCAATCCACAGGAGAGAGTGACGCTCAAGGACACGCAAGAGAAGATGCAAGTCCAACTGTGGATGAACACGTCGACCGTGGTCTCTTACTTATCCATGGTCCTGCTCTACACCCTCTTCATCGGTGGATCTTACCTCTCCGTTCTCTTCGCTTCACCCATCATGTTCCTCTACGTACCACGGTTCAGAAAGAGGAACGCTTACTCCATGGTCATCTTTGCCATCACGACACTGTGCATCTACCTCTCCCTCTACGAGATGATAGCACTCCCTCTCCTCTTCCGGTTGGGCATCACCTCGCTGGATAGCTTCGGGGGTCTGTGGACGTTCTTGAAGAACATCATCTTGTGGGCTCTGGCGTTGGCTTATCACCTGCCCACGCTGTCCACTCTGTACAACGATTCGATGCTGCCCCACTGGTCCTTTTATTTCACTCTGCTGGCACCTCTTCAATTCCTGGGGCTCATCTTCAGTGATCACCCATCCATTCAGATCATGTCGGCCGTGGCCTTTATCGTTGCGGGAATTCAGCTCTTGAACGTGAGGACGAAACAGAACCAGATGAGAAATCAAATATAAAGAGAATCGATTACAATCCTATTTATCTATGTTCAAGAGATGTGGCACTTGTCGTCCTTGCTCTCGACGCTCGTCTCTTCTTTCTTCTTCTCTCTCTTCTCAGACTTCTCGTAGGTGCTGGTGATCTTTCCGTCGTACACCCTTCCAATGACATCAAAGAAAGCTTCGTCCCTGAAAGAGCGAGACAGCTGATCGGTCCTCTCCTTGAACTCGACCGATTCGGCCGACAGGAGAGCGAGGAAGGCATCCAACTTGGTCAGATCCTTCAACAGATTCAGAGAGATCATTGAACGGAGTGGACTCACCGGCTTCGTCCCGTTCAGTTTGAACTGCATGGGTCGCACTTCGACCTTCTCCAGAGCTTCCATCATCTGTCCCTTGGCCTTGGGATTACTCAAGAAGGAGATGAAGACCAGCTTGGTGTCCGGGCACACCTCCGTCTTGTACTTCTGGAAGAGATCCGTCCAGCTGTGGCCCTGGCACTGTCCGTTCTCTTCCTCGTCGGTCACCACCACAAAGACCTTGACCACCTCCTTCTTCTTGTAGCTCTCGTACAGACAGGCCGCAGGCGTCGTGCCTCCATTCGCTTGGACCGTCTGAGCCACCGACAACACCTGCTGTATGGTCCTAGGCTGCACGGGGGGAAGGAAGTTTTCCGTGTTGAAGAACCTCAGCTCCGCGTTCGTCAGCACGGTGAGGAGAGAGGAGACGATGGTGGCCGTTCTCACGGCAACTTGCATGGAACCTGATGCGTCACCGCAGACCACGACGGGGCGCTCGAGAGGAAGGGAGATTTTGTGCAGTCTCTTCTCTGCGATGGGGATCAGCTGATCGAGGAAGGCGTAGCCCTTGGACTCTGCGTACAGGATCCTCTCCATCAGTTTGCCGTAGCCAAAGGTTGGTTCCTCTCCGGCTCTGAGTCTCTCCTGCAGGATCTCATCGACGCCGGTGCACTGCAGCTCCTCGTGGTACCAGATGATGGTATCAATGGTGCTGTAGCGTGCCACAGTCTCTTTCATGGAGAGAGTCAACTCGGTGTAGCCCTCTTGTACCTCTGGCTCTGTGGTAGCCACTGCGGGATCTGTATTTTCGTTTCCTCGATGTCCTCCTCTTCCTCTGGAGCTGGCTCCTCTTCCTCTCGTGCTTCCTCTTCCTCTTACAGCTCCTCTTCCTCTTACAGCTCCTCTTCCTCTTACAGCTCCTCTTCCTCTCGTGCTTCCTATCGATGCAGTTCCCCTTCCCCTGCTAGTGCCCCTCGTGGATCTACATCTCCCTCCTCTGAACGATCTCGTGGTGACAGCAGTTGCTCCCTCGCTGGCTAATGTGCCCTGCAGTTGTCTCCTCAAGAAAGAATAAGGCAGCTTCCACTGGTTCAGTACCTCGAGAACTTTGGCCTCAGATTGCTTGAAGACGTTGGTGGAGGCGCTGACGACAGAGTCGGGTGGTGCCTCTTGCCCGTAGACGAAGGGAAGGAACCACGGCAGCTGAAAGTGTTGAGGTCCCAGGTGAACCATGTCACACAGCTCTCTCCATGGCTCTTTCGGGAGGTTGATGGCGTAGAATTGAAGGGCGGTGGGGGGGATGGAGCTCACCCAGCTCTGAATGTTTCTGGACAAGGCCCCGCTGACACTTCCGTAGGGTACGGACTCTCTCTTCAGCTCGTTCAGTTTCGCCTGATGATCCGTTCAGTTTCTTTCGGCCTCGACGATCATCACCTTGTATCCCGATAGAGTCAGAGGCTTCACTTTGTCACTGGATTCCAACTTCTTCAATTTCTTCTCCAATTGCTTGATTCTCCTCTTGGAATCCAGTAGATTCAGTGCCTTGAGGATCTCTGCGAGGCCGAAGGGATAAGTTCCATCGTTCTGGTTGTGGATCTGACGCAGACCGTTGATTAGATAATCCACCAGCTCCACCCTCTTGGTGGCCCATGCGGCGGCCAATATCCTCGCCTTCGTACCTGATCCGATTCGTCAGATTGTCATCAATGAATGAGTGAGATGTTTCACCTATGCTGAGCTCCACCTTCTGTGATAACAAGATGACGAGCACCGAGCAATAATTACCAAAGGCATCTCTCTGAGCTCTGTAATGATCCATGAATTGACTCTCTTTCAACAGGAGATTCTTGATGTCTCCCACTCCGATAAGAGACGGGACGGTCTCTGCAACGTCTAACTTGACAAACTCTTCTGTGAAGGCTTCCACATCGACTCCGTCTATTTTGCTCATCGTCGTGTGTGTGTTGTTTTCTCTTTGAGGTCAAAGGTGGGTTCCTCGCTCATCTCTTCGGTGAATGGTTTCTGATGATCTATTCTTCAGGGAAAGCTTTCCGGCTGGTTTTCCCACAGATCATCAGATAAACCATTCACCGTCGAACCCACAGATGTGGTAGAGCACAACAGGTGCAACCAGATATGGAACCTGTGAATGGAAATATGGGTAAGGAAATGGTTATCGTTTCAATACGGCTCAAGGCATCGCATCCTCGAAGAATCATGACGATCTTATGTAACTTCAACAGCACAGAACTGAAGCAGGTATCAATTGGAGGAAGGAGATTGACATGACAGATTTATGTTAGACAAATTCGTGGACATGCAGTGAGCTTCTTTGTAGGAACTGCTGCGGCTCCGATTTTGCAAAATCGGCTTAAAACGAAAAACGGATTTGGCCCGCCAAGCGTGTTTTCTTCCAATTCTATGACAGTTCGCCACAGCGGACCATTAGGCGGGTCGCGACCATTTTTCGCTGGGTTGCAGTGTAACGGAATGTGCCCTGAGATGACATATGGTGTTTATCTGGCTCAAGCTAGTTTCTATGCCCTGCAAACATGTAATTCGATCGATCAAAAGGTCGCTCACGAGAGTGACGGCCTTCTGCTGCTTGATCTCGTGCTCCAAGGCAGAGGTCTGTTCCTCCCACAACTTGTGCAGAGTCCTTTCCTTCTCTAGTTCTTGCTGGTGATTCCTCTCAAGGTCCTCCAAGTGGATATTCGCACCAGCAGTTGCTCGATGGGAGAGCTTGTTTCGAGGTGCTTACAGACATTCTGGTGCTCTTTCATCTGTCCCCGGCGTCCCTTCCAAGGGCAGAGGAATTTTTCGCCGGAGCATTTCACCTCCTCCCCCAGACACTCTCGTACGTGGTCGGCAACGGCATTGGGAGCCACTTTTTCTTGACAGAGCCGACAGTCTACGACGGTCGGGCATCACGAGTGGGTTCAGCTCACCTGTTCTGCAGTCCGGATGATCGTTCAGCTTCTGTCTCTCCATTGTTTCATAGCACATATTGCACACGACGATGAGAGAGTCCAAGAGCTTCAACGTACGGACGAGAATTCTGTCTGTGGTAGCCTCGCATCCCTTCTCGCCGCAGTGTGGACAAAGGGTCGCTGTCCACGCAAGCTCTGCAGACCATGTTGCAACACTGAAGGACGATTGGATCCTCTAGAGGATGTCCACCGATGCAGATCAGATCTTCAGAGATGATCGCATCGGGTGGATAGTGGAACTGAGGTGATGAGAAGTGTGTAGCGGAACCGTGTCTCACCTTCTTCTCTAGAATGAGTGGCGTGTGAGTGGTAGTTGTCTTTAGAATCATGGTGCTGCTTGTTCGTGTACTTGTTTTTGAATGATAAGATCGGGCGAGTGAGCTTCGATTGGGTTGGTCTTGAGCGACCCAATTCTGTTTTCGCGGAAAACCAAGCTCAAGAGACGCGATCTACAGGTTGTCCACTATTGGATTCTAGTAGAGCGCGACCAAAACGGTCAATGAAGAACCATCTGCTGAAATTAGAGATTGGATCAAGAAGCCCAAATGGCATTGTGACATGTCCTGTTCGATAAAGCAGCTCGTAAAGAGAGCTCCAATACATTGCTGTACAAACAGGTAGCAATCTCTATGAAGAAAGGTGAGACCGGGTAATCCTAAGGAAATTGTGACTTCCCGGGTAGCCAAGACAGGCGGCTGAGCAACACCTTATGCGGGATGCCTTCATTTCCTTGATACGCACACAAAGACATGGAACGAGAAGGAAACCCATACGTCTTTGTCTGCCCTGCCGACTGGTCGTTTCCACATCTTCGTCCGTGGAGAGGGAGGCGAGCGTGTCGCGATGATGATGAAGTCATGTGGCGTGCTCAACGTAAAGACTCGGCATTTTTTATCACATCTTATCGTATCCGCGGGTGATCCACCGAGGCCGCAGGACTCGTTGTTGATCGGCGATTACGTAATCGGACATTTCTCGCCGATTCGGTGTCCCCAGGTCTCACTATTGATAAATCGGCCCACAGCAACACCTAACAGGAGCTCGATTGCCATGTCCACCATACAGCGAATCATCAACATATTCACCTTCCTGTATCATCTCTTTGGAGAACTGATCTTCAAGAGGAAGCCTGTGGCCCCTCGAGTCGATCAGACCGGAAAGGTATCTGTCACAGTTTCGTTCTCTTTCTGAAGATGAGTTAGGTCTTTGTCATCACCGGTGGAAATACAGGTGACGAAAGATGAAACACGTGATCTGATTATGGACAGGTATAGGAAAGGAGACTGCCAGACAAATCGGACTTATGGGTGCTAAAAAGGTGATTGACTGGACGACCTTTCACCCCCACTGACGATCCATCCATCTTCAACTGACGTCATACAGGTGTACATCACTGCCAGAAATATGCAAAAGGGACAGAAGGCCATCGAAGAGTTGAAATCCTCAGCCACCAAGACACAGTTTGAGGTCATCCAACTAGATCTCGATTCCCTGGCCTCCGTCGAATCGGCCGCAGCCGAACTGAACAAGAAGGAAGAGAAGATCAATGTCTTGATCCTCAATGCTGGTATCGGCTTCTACCCACTGGGAGCGAAGACTGCGGACGGTTACGATCAGATGTGAAGAGAGACACGGATTGGACTGATCTTCTGATCGAGACCACAGGTATCAATCCAACCATCTCGGCCATCATCTCTTCTTCGAGAGATTGTTAACTCTCCTGCGCAGAGCGTCCGAGCCTGAAAGACCTGCAAAGGTCGTGGTGTTGTCTTCTGCTGGACACTATCTCTCCTCAGAGGAAGATCTCTCCAACGTGGACGAACCAAAGTATGTGTTTACGAGGAATGAACTGATGGTGGTAGGAAGAAGTCGGAATTCAGCCAGTACAACGCTACGAAATTGATGAACCTGCTCTTTGTCAGGTGAACATCATCTTGACGATGCGATGACGAAGGAGATGATGACAATGATGAAGATACCTGAGCAACAAGTATTCGCCAGAAATCATCTTCCAAGGGGTTCATCCGGGTGCAGTGTTGACGGATATCTTCGACAAGTTCCCAGAGAATGTCAAGTGGATCGCTCAGAATGTGATGCACAACATCTACAGAAGTCCAGAATACGGTGCTTCCACTACCGTCTTTGGTGAGCTTATATGAAATTTCACGCTCGTCCGACACGTTCGCGATCGTCATGATGATCGACGGTTGACCTCATCAGCTGCCACAAACCCTGAGGCAGAGAAGAAGAGTGGATTGTACTGGTCCAGTAATGAGAGTGTCAAGCCCCACTATCTGGCATTAGACGACAGTGTAGCTGAGAAGTTCATGAAGATTTCTTATTCTCAACTCAAGTTGGCGGCGTAGAATGACAACCTCGCATCACTGCACAATATAGACCCAAACGTCGTTTATTCCTCATGGCTGAATTCAGCTCTGCAGAATTAAGGAATGTTGAATCGATTGATCTATTGTACAGACGTATTGATCTCAATTTGCCTTCAAATTACTCTGAATAATGAGATGGCTCGATCTGAGTCGCCATTGTGAAAGATGGCTGGGTTTAGGTGTGCGGAATGATCTCCATCCTAGAGACACATTGGACGCGATAGGTGAATATGGAGAAATTGGTGTGTGCTAGCCTCAAAGTGCCTAGATCCTGGTACGAGCGTGATACGAATAGAACAATAATGGCAACATTTTATGTACTGATCTCAGTTACAGCTTAGATGGAGTGGGAGAGATCATCTTCTCGGGTCTGACCCACTCGTTGAACTGCTTCTCGTTCAGCAATCCCAGGCTCACGGCTGCTTCCTTCAAGCTCGTTCCCTCCTTGTGTGCCTTCTTCGCCGCCTTCGCTGCGTCTATCTTGTGTCAAGGAACATCACACTCATACGATCGTCATCATGATCATCTTCATCATGATCATCTTCAAGGAAAGGATACTGTCGTAACCGATGTGAGAGTTCAATGCGGTGACGAGCATGAGGGACTCGTTCATGATCTGAGTGATCTTCTTCTCGTTGGCTTCGATGCCCACGACGCAGTTCTTTGTGAAAGAGGCAGCTCCGTCACCCAACAGACGGATGCTCTGGAGGACGTTCGAAATGATGACAGGTTTGAACACGTTCAACTGTTTCCATTCAGCATTGACATTAAAATATGAAGAGATGAGGACATAATGTATAAAGATGAGGACATAATGTATAAAGATGAAGACATAATGTATAAAGATGAAGACATAATAGATAAAGACACATAAGATAAGACATAAGAGATGCACATAACAGTATATCAACAAGTAAGAGGAAGATGATGAGATGCAAATGGAGATACAAAGAAACGAGAGAGTGGAGAAGAGCACACCTCGAAATGTCCATTGGATCCTGCGATGGATACGGTGGTGTGGTTACCAATGACTTGAGAGCAGACCATGGTGAGAGACTCGCACTGTGTGGGGTTGACCTTACCGGGCATGATGGAACTTCCTGGCTCGTTTTCGGGCAGGAGAAGTTCTCCCAGACCGCAGCGTGGACCGGAGCCCAAGAGACGAATGTCGTTGGCCACCTTCATGAGAGACACTGCGGTCGTGTTCAGAGATCCACTCAGTTGGACGAGTGCATCGTGAGCGGCCAAGGCTTCAAACTGATAGAACGTGAGCGATGTGTGACGTGATGTGTCGACATGATCATGATGTGTTGACGTGATCGTGATGTGATGATGATGTGATGATCAATTCACCTTGTTGGAAGCAGTTTCGAATGGTTGACCGGTGATCTTGGCGATCTCAGCGGCCACTCTCGAGTCGAAACCGGCGCGAGTGTTGAGTCCCTACTCTCTTCAGTATCCACCACCAAACCAGACGATTTCGATGAAACAAAGGATCTTTCATTCGCACGACAGAGACCACGATGATGAGAAGAGATGATGATGATGAACAAAAGTCTTTCTCTGTTCGACACGATTCACAGATGCATGTCTCACCGTTCCAACGGCAGTACCACCCTGAGCCAATTTGAGGACTCTGGGCAGAGATTGGTTGATCCTCTCGATGGCGTACTCCACTTGTGTGGCGTAGCCGCTGAACTCTTGTCCGAGAGTGAGGGGAGTGGCATCTTGAAGGTGAGTGCGTCCGATCTTGATGATGTGAGAGAAGGCCTTCTGTTTGTCTAAGAGAGCCTTGTGGAGAGATCTCAGGCCGGGTAAGAGGACCTTTTGGACTTCGACGACGGCGGCGATGTGCATCGCGGTAGGGAAACTGTAGTCGGTCAGTATAATGAGATGGTGAGAGATGATTCGTGTGATCTCTTGAATGATTGTTGGAGAGGGATGTTGAATGACCTGTCGTTTGAGGATTGAGACATGTTGACGTGATCGTTGGGGTGGACTGGTTTCTTGCTTCCAACAACACCACCGAGGATCTCGATGGCACGATTGGAGATGACCTACGTCTTTGTCAATCACTGACGACACGATGTTGATCGACTGTGTCTTCACCTCGTTGACGTTCATGTTCGTTTGAGTTCCAGAACCAGTCTGCCAGATGACCAAGGGAAAATGGGAGTCGTATTTACCACTGACGACTTCGTCTGCCGCCTGGATGATGGCGTTTCCGACCTTCTGGTCCAAACCGTAAGTCATGTTGACGACAGCAGCTGCCTTCTTCAGAACGGCCATGGCATGAATGACGGGAATAGGCATTCTCTCGTTGTCTCCTCCGATTTCAAAGTTGGTGAACGACCTAAATTCGTCAATTCAATTCGTCGTCGCTCTTCTCTTCACCTCTGAGTCTGAGCACCCCAATATTTGTCGGCTGGGCAGTCGATGTTTCCGAAAGAATCAGATTCGACGCGAACGCCCTTCTTCGTGATCGTAGACATTGCTTCTGATGTGGGTGACGGCTGTCTGGAGATGATGTTGGTTGGGAAATGCTGGGGGTCCGCTACAGACGCAAATTACAACTCCCATATTTTCCTTCAATTTTGTTTCTGGGACTATCTGAAAATACGACGAGGGGTGGATGGATGGCTGGTGAGAAGAGGACAGATCACTCATGAACGCCTCTGTTTCATGTGATGTTGCAATTGCAACAGGCTATTTTGAAAGAGATCTGCGCAAATTAGAAATATCGATTCGCGAAGTGATCCCCCAGAGATGAACGAGATCGGCCGTGTGGATGTTGTCTCAATTGCCACCGTCTGGTGCCAAACGTCAGAAAGAGTAATACCGTGTCGATGAAAATTTTCAAGGAAGCAGGGTTCACGTCTTCGCAATACCATTATCTCCGACGCCAGACTCGATGAACCAGATTCTTACCGGATACGTTACAAACAATATAAGGTCGAGCAGTAGCAGAACGGTGAGAGGTTCATAAAGAGCAGTGTCTAATCGGGTGAAGGGCATTCCAGAAGCAGACATCGAGAGGCAGAAGGAGGTGGACGGAATGGGATTGGAATGAACTGAAGACGTGCAGCTCTTCAAATCTCTCGACGAAGATGGAGATGATGTGGTGGAAAAGGACCTTCTTCTGAAAAAGATCACCAGCGATGTTGAAGACGGAAAGATCAAGTATCTGATGCTCAGACAGATCAGGGAGTCGAAAGGAGATACTGTCAGGTCTGCAACATCACTCAAAACACTTCGAGCTGATCTTCCTCAGTCTCGTGAACTTTGCAGGCGCTCTGAGATACGATAGTCACCTCGGCCAACATCTGACGGTATGTTTGGCCGTTCATCTCTCGATTCCACTCACGTCATTCAGATCAAAAAGGGACCCGTGCTGATCGAGGATGGTATCATCTTCAAAGATTGGAAGACCAACTGGTTAGTTCTCAAGGAAGATGGAATATATTTGTATCACACAGAGGTAATCTCTTGATCTCATCCAGAGTGACTCACAGAGCATCCAGACAGACAGGTGTCCTTACAAGATCATCAACCACAAGTATTGCAAGGAGATCCATAGCGATGCGAGGGACCCTCTGTCTTTCTTCTTGAAGATCGAGAATGATGGATTTATCCACTTCAGAACAAGTGAGTGATTCATCTCAGGTGCGATTTAGGCCTGAGATCGTCACAGCCTCACAGGTAGAGACAGATCAATGGATGTGCACTTTCAAATACATCATCTGAGAGGAATTATGGAAGACAACAATAAATGCCAATGGCAGCGAGAAAATTTCGGAATAGACAACGATCAATCAGATTGAAGAACCCCAGACGTAAGGTGCAAGTCTCTCAAAGGATAATTCGGTTGTGTATATCGTGTAAAGAGTGAAGACGCGTCAGCATCAAGACCATCAGAAAGAAGATAGTCTTCATGTCATCATTACTTGATCAAACTGAGAGAGCTGATCGATGAGGAAGGATCCACTGGCGGAGGACAAGGAGTAGTTAGACAACGAACGTGAAGAGGAGGAACTCGACAGGGGCTTACACTCGAGTTTCAGCGAATGAGTGATTGGGCCAATATATTGGCTGGCCTCACGGCGATCATCGTGTGACGGAAGACAGTGGGAGGAATATTGGAGGAGTGGTGTTGATGAGACCGCGAGGCTCAAGTTTCTACTCTCTCTTGAATGTGAACGATTCACCCCCAGCACAAAGGAGGGAAATATCGTCAATTCGATCGAAATGGAGACCATCGTTCTTTATCTTCCATATTTGCCTCTGAGGAATCCTTCCACTTCACCCTTGATGTCTTCGATCTTCTCCCCACACACCTATACAACGTCAACACGTGTCACACCAGACCTCCTCCACCTTCTGATGCAGAGATTCCGCGTTCACAGAGAGAAGGACCATCTCATGCATCTGTGGCTCGGGGTTCAGCATCTGCAGCTGTCGAATTTGGGCGGGAACGGCCTCTTCCGGCTGTACTCCGATGGATTCCAAGACGGGGCGGGGGAATTTGGAATAGTGGGCGGTGGAGCAGACGATCATGCTGACCGATTTACTCTCGGGATAAGCCTTCCTGTATTCTCTCGCGACGTGCATGGCCACTGCAGTGTGGGGGTCCAGAATGATCTGAGTGGTTGTGAGTGGACGTGTAAGAGTGTTGATGATGATGAAGGATGATGATGATGATGGATGATGAAGACGGTGATGAAAGATGAAGAGTGAAAGACCTTTCTCTCTTTGTAGACTGAAGTGATAGTCTCCTTCGTCTGAGCGTCACTGCAGCTACCGGACCAGAAGATCTCGTCGATCGTCTTTCTCAATTCCTCGTCGATCTTGAAATACCTTCATCTCCATCAGTCTGATCCATTCCTTCACTCTCACTTTTCTCTGTCCAATTGACTGTAATAATCACTGATCTTCTTTCCTCTCTCTTCCAGGGGTGTCAAGATGAACAGTAGCCTCTCCAGATTACTCGACTTCAAGATGTCGATGGAAGGGGAGGCCGTCTTCTTTAGATTACGAGTCCTGATGTCGTAGACACCTTTCTCAATTATCCACTATTCGATGTCAAGTGATTCACCGGTGGTGAGGAATTCGGTTAAAACGTCGTTTTCGTTGGCGGCGCAGATTAATTTGCGGATGGGTAGACCGCTGTTTCTTGCATAGAGGGCGGACAAGATGTTACCAAAGTTACCGGTGGGAACACAGATGTCCACCTTGTCTCCCATCTTGATGGCTCCTCGGTTGACGAGAGAGAGATAAGCCCAACTGTATGCGGTGAGTTTAGAGACGAACGTTGAATTCATTATCGATGGAGGGGTAGAAGGATTTGTTAGAAGAGTGAGAGAATGATCGTGAAGTAAGAGAATAAAATTGAAATGAGGAAGATAAAGGTCATCTTGATCCAGTTTGCCGTGCGGAGAAGGGAAGAAGAGGAGAAGAAAGAGAAAGAGAAGACGGATGATAAACTCACGTGTGGTAGAATACCTGAGGAAGTAGTCTTCCCCAATTGATCGAATTTGCGGCAGAGAGTTGAACGTTCATCTCAGATAGCCTCGAAGTGAACTCTTGATCGTTGAAGATCGATTTGATGCTCGTCTGACAGAAATCGAAATCAGATCTCACTCCCATCACACTCAGATTCTTTGAAGGTGATGTGACCTACGTTCCACATCAACATTTCATCGTCGATTTGAAACGATCTGAATATCCGTTCGCAATGGAGATGGATCGTGGCTTACCATCTGGAATTTTTGTACGGGGCTGACACCGTCTTCGGGGTAGAGACAGAGGACGGGAATGTCGGTCTGCTCGCAGAATCCGTGGACGGTGGCGCTGCCTGTGTCTCCGCTGGTAGAGACCAAGATGGCGTAGTGGGTGTTGGGACGCAACTGGCCTGCGTAGTGTCTGAAGATCTGAGGGAAGAGTTGGAGGGCAAAGTCTTTGAAACTAGAGAACGTAAGACTGAGTGAAAATAGCTCTCAGATGAATTTTGTTATCATAGAAATACATTTGTACACATCATGCTTGTCTGAGCACTGAAGAGAGAATTCCTCACCTGGCCGTAGGTCCGTGGAATAATTCCAACATGTATCGATTGTCTCCCACATCTACGACAGGCGCCACCTTTCACGTTGACTCTCACAATCTTTCATCACCTCACCTCTGGCGTATCGAAACGAGAAGGGAACTGATAAGCATTCTGAATGAACTGCCTCGACAGGGCAACCGGTATCTCAGGGGCCCACCTCTCGATCAGTCGCAGCGCGAGGGACTGGAATCTGCGAGAATCAGATGCGACGTCGGACACCACGTACCCTTCTGCTTTGTCTCTGGCGATCAACTCTGCGAATCTCTCCCACTCCCAGGAGGCGAACTCGGGTGTGATTCTGGGTACAAAGAGTCCACCGTCTTTCGTGATGGTCAGCGATGATGATGATGTGCAGGTGTCATCACCGGGTGAGAGACCTCTGAGAACTGCTTCACCGAAGGTGAGTCCCTTGGAAGGTTCGTCGCTCCTCGTGCTGACGAAGGTGGCTTCGTTGAGTTGAACCTGTCTTGGATCAGAACGGAATGAGAAAGTGGGCTAGAAGAAAGTGTTACCTCTCTGTATCTTCGGATGTTCTCCATGCAGATGTTGAATGTCTGTCCGATCATGTCAATCATCATCGTCTCCACTTCTTTTTGTGATCACCTGATCGAGATCGGCGTGCCTGGGCAGGAGTGCTCGTACATCGTAATATTTCTCGTAGAATGTTCTTCGGTAAGCCAACACATCTCTCATTGGACGAGTGGACGAGCCCACGATCCTGTCCACCTACGAAGCGATTGATATCTCTCATATCTCCCTCATGATTTACCTTCATCCTCTCCAATCTTTCCAAGATGTCATCTTCCGAGGCGTCTAGGTACAGAATAAAGCCCGAGCTCTTGATGTGTTCCATGGCGGCGTGAATGAGAGGATTTGAACCGGTCAATGAGACGACAGAGTCCTCTACCTGATACGGAGATCGTCAAATTCAATCTTTATGTCACACATCTACCTGAAGAGTTTGCAGGACTCGACCTTCTTCTTGAAGGAATCCATCCTCCCCTAGTTCTTTTAACTTGTCACTGACCTTACATTTCCACGTCTGATGTTCAGAGATCAGAGATCGAGATACGAATAAGATCAAACTGAGACGATGGAGAGGGTATCAACAAGGAAATCGCTCACTCCCTCTAATAAGTCGTCATCGACATCGACCAATTTCAGGGATAATGCTTCAGCGATCCTCTTTGATACGGTCGTCTTTCCTGCGCCCGGTGGGCCCATGATGAAGATATTAGACATCTTGCTGGCTGTGCCGGGTTTTCATCTGCTCCCCGCTCCACCTTTCGTTGTAGACAAGCCGTTCCGCGGATTGCACCTTTTATTTTTGTCATCCCTCCCGCCTTCGACAGCCCAATCCAAGACCGGAGATTTCAATTCTCCGGTACATCCCTCTTCCTCTACCGTACAGTAAGTCAATAGAGACGTTACTCAGCGGGCTACCATGATTTGCAGAGCCTTTCACGACCACTCTCCCAATATTTGAGGCACGCCACGAACAAACTACCTGTATCCAACAGATACAAGACCATGGTAAGATTAAGGTACACATTGAATTACATTTGACTTTAATCTATGATTCGGTGTGGACGTAACGAAGAGGGTTCTCAAACAGTTCCATAAGGCTCTTGGGACTTTCCTTCGTCGAATCCTCTCATCTTTGTCTCGAGTTCCTCCACCATCTCTTTGTTTTTCCTCATCGTGATCTTGCTCTCATTCTGTCTTGCCATTCTCTTCGAGAATTCGGTGATCGTGGGTCGATCATCGATATGTTCTTCCATACAGTCGTAGATCGATGCCTTAACGGATACATCCCATGCTAACTTGACGCCATTTACATTTAAATCCTGTTATTGTTTAGTCGATGGAAATTCGATTGTCATGGACATCACTTTGGTGGGTATCATTCCATCACTGGCAATAAAGAGTAAGATGAGGCCAAGGCTCCATACATCAGACTGTACATATTGTACACCGTACTTGACCACTTCAGGTGCCTGTATCATGATCAATACGCTGTCATTCGGATTCCTTGTTACCGTATGATGAGATGGCCTTCTGGTGCACTTTGTTCCATTGTCGACACATCCACTGAAGCCTGTGATTTTTGCTACGACAGAATCTTCTACGATTTGTAATAGAATCTATCACTGATGAGAAGGATGAGAAAGAGTCAAGTCTCACGTGATGAGGATGGATCTGAGTATGCACGATCTCCAGTTTTGCAAGGTAAGACAATCCCTTTGCTATATCTGTGCCTCTGCTCTCGTCAGACGATGAATAGAGGAATACAGTTACATGGAATAGAACAGAGGAGAGACAAGGTGAGAGCGGGCGTAAGAGGAGAGGCTGCCTTCGTCCATCCATTCCATCATCATCCATCCCTCTGTTTCATCTTCAGCCACAACATGATGCATAACTCACGAGATAAATTTTGGGCAAGATACATGACAATGTTCGGATGATGCATCATCTGTTTGATTCTTGAGCAATCGCAAAGTCAACGAAAAGATAAATTTCACCTTCATCCTTGTCGACTCAGCCAGAAGAGAACGTATATCCTCTAGAGCTCTCTTTTTGACGACCACTGTCGTCGTCTCATTGCATATCACCTTCCACACTTCAGACCTTCTCCCTTCGTTCAGTCTAGTGATCCACTCCATCTTTTCTTTGGAGTCTTCTCCTTTAGAGAGATCCATGCCTACGACCAAGTCTCCCATCTTCTTCTGTGCATCGTATCAGCTCATACGATGATCTTCATCACAGCTCACCTGACGATTCGATAGGCGATGATACACCAGAAGAGACAAGATGACGACGAAAATGAGGCCACTGATGACACAGGCGCTGATGATGATCATCTGATTCCAGTTGCTGTCTACGTTTGTTGGTGCATTGGCGATGTTATTTGTAGGTGGATTCACTGGTTGAATTCCAATGGAAAAGTTTGTGAGATGGCTCGTCTGACAAATCACCACATCGTTGTCTACAACGAGGTTGCAGCCGTTTCTTGACCAGAGAGAAGAGGATTCGTTCCAGTACTGACACACTGCATCTACATGAAATGTCATTCTCTCGTTTACCATTGGTGTATCGATGATATCTCACAATATCCAGGGGGTATGTCATAGATGGTTCCCATGGTGATGTTAATCAAGTCCGTGACGCCATCGACATTCAACTCTCTGCCCTCTGCATACACACTGACCCCTATTACTGGACTATATCTATTTTACAGTCATTTCCACATTGATTTTGAATGAACTACTCGCATAGACTGGTTGCTGATCGATGTAAATGGATTGTACGATATAGAAGACAGTGACACTGCAACTATGGAGGTCATCTTCTTGTCTTCCATATTATCCCACTCACCTCGCTGAGAACCGGCTGCAGATAACGGTAGAACCACTGCAATAGTGCTGTTCACTATGATATTTTCTATCCTCTGACTTGCATTTGTGTCTGCGTTGTATATACGAAAGCTGAACATCACATCTGGCGTGTTATATTCGAATGATGTGGCGTTACGAGAGAGGGCCAGAGACACAGCTGATATGCACTTCACCACCAGGTGGTCCTATAATTTGTCATCTATGATCCATCCCTGATCCATCATCACTTCATCATCGTTCACCATTGTGCTATTGAGAAGATACTGGATATGATCAATCGTCTTGTACGTCGTCAACTATCACCTCGACCTGTTGCACGGACACAAACGTTGTGTTGTGATAGAGATCATCAATGGTAAGTACAACTGGACTGGTTGAACCAATGGAGGACGAGTATGTTGTAGAGATGATTGACGAACTGGTCGACCCGTTTGTAGATGTTGTGGATGCAGTCGTTGTGGATGAATCTACCGTCGAAGATGCCATCGTAGAATGAGTGAGAGCGGAAGAAGATGTTGTTGGTGCGTTGGTAGAAGTAGTTGTGAAAGGGTGTGAAGACTTAGTAGTTGACCCAGGAGTCAACGACATCGTAGTGTTGTCGAAACTCGTGAAGCTGGCAGAACTTGTGGTGGAGCTGGTAGAACTTGTGGTGGAGCTGGTCGATCTCGTAGAGCTGGTAGATCTCGTAGAGCTAGTAGAACTTGTTGTGGAGCTGGTAGAACTTGTTGTAGAGCTAGCAGAGCTTGTAGTGGAGCTAGTCGATCTCGTAGAGCTGGTAGATCTCGTAGAGCTGGTAGAACTTGTGGTCAGTTTGGAAGAGCTGCTGGTGCACGGAAGATAGTCGATTGTACACAAGGAAGATACATTGAGTTTTGGTTGACAAGGGAATAAGTTTCCCAATAGATTGCATTGACTTGTGACGCTGATGTAACCCACAGATGTGAAACGATTGTTGTTGAGTTGAAGAATACTCAAACTGACGAGTTGAGTTCGTCTTCCAGACACAGAGCCGCTGAGGGCATTGCTGTGTAAGATCAACGATGTCAGGGATGGCAGATTGATGATTGCTGTTGGAACGGATCCTATCATTAATCATTGGTCGACGAATAGAATCCTGTCCTCACCTGACAGACTATTCGTTCTCGCATGGAACTTTTCAAGGTTGGTCAAATTGCCGATCGACAATGGGATGGAGCCATTGAACTTATTCTGATACAATGCGATCATCACTACAGAGCTGAGATTACCCAATTCGTTTGGGAGGTTGCCACTGAGCTGATTGTTGTGAAGTAAAAGATAGCGGAGATTGGTGAGATTACCAATACTCGATGGTAAAGATCCAGTGAGTTGATTCTGGTAAAGGTGCATGTAAGTGAGGTTCTTGAGTCGACCAATGGTTGAGGGAATGGTTCCACTGAAGCTATTGGTGTCCAATTCGAGTCGGTTCAGTTTTGTAAGCTGGGTGATTGTGGTTGGAATAGATCCAGTGATGGTATTGTTGCTGAGGGAGAGTAAGGTGAGGTTGACGAGAAGACTGATGTTGGAAGAGAGAGTTCCAGTTAAGCTCTGACTACTGAGATCGATTTGGATAGGCCATTTTCCGGCTTTATCGCAGGTGACGCCGATAAAGGAGGTCCCACAGACCTGATTATCATCAGCTTATTATTGTAGCCCTGTTTGTCTCGATTAAGGCAGAGTCGCGTACATGCATGCCTATTGGTGAGACGATCGGTCCGAGAGATGAAGTACAAAATACTCACATCGTTTCCCTTCCAGTATTGAGAAGATCCTATATATTCATGAGATCTCCAATTTTTGACGTGCTTCTCACCGCCCAAATGTAACCATATTCCTCTCATCGTTGTCGCAAGAGACGCGGAACACCCCGCGGGAATCAATAGCAGGAGAGAAAATACAGAGACGAGAAGCTGAGACTTCATCGCATCCGCTGTAGGTGGTGCTGTGTAGCCGTTGGTTCTGGAATGTCGTCTGTTATAGGGACAGTGTCAAAACGCTCGAAGGATGACGCGAGAGTAGGACGAAAAAATTATTACTCCATATTTGGCAGTAAGCGCCTGTGGAGCGTTGTTGAGGTTTCTTTGAGGAGGATGTGGCTAAGGGAGGGGATGGAGTTTTACATCATACGACAAGAAGAGTTCTCGTAAGACACATGGAGTCCGCATCTCTTCAAAAGTTGTCAGTTGATCATGATGGAATCTTTCCACTGGACGTGAAGGAGCGATGAGACGAAGATAATTTATCGAACAACGCCTATCACTGTGAGTCTAACTCTGATTGTTCCTTTCGGTCTCCTGTACGAATGTGCTGAATTCTTGTAATGACTGACCATCACAACCAACTTGCGCAACCACATGTCCCGATCGAGTTGTTTCTAGATGTTCGATCTGTTTGAGGAGGATGCTGTTCCTCTCTTCACTCAGACGATTCTGTTGTTCGAGTCTGAGGTTCTTCTGCTCGATCAGATCTTTCTCCGCCTTCAGTACGTCCATCTCACTCAAGGAGTGCGATCCTTTCTGCACTGAGATGGTCTATTCATTCCCGCACTTTCGCTTCCGGAGTGGACGATTGAAGGAGAAACTTCATGCGAAACTTGATCAGAACATCGTTCACATGCGAACGCTACGACCATAGACCTCGACTTCCGAAAGAAATAATTTGGCATACCTCTCAGATGTGAATTCATTGGGACGAAGATCTTCCAGACTCAGAGTGATCTCTTCTTTGGACTCCGTTAGAATGGAGGGCATGGGTCGTTTCCTGTCGTTCTTTTCTGTACGTTGTTCGTCATACCGTCTCACCTGAGGTTCAGCATTCGGGTGTTTGTCTTTCGTCGACCGAAGAAACACATTTAGTACAGCAAACCATGGCAGCATCAGCAGCGTAGGCCATTAGACCATTGATACCAGACAGATGTTCATTTTCGCGGGAGAGTTCAGACGATTAAAAGTTGCAACGGTGACGAACCTGGGCAGGTGAGATGATCGCCCATCACCAACCTCTTTCGTCTCATCCTCTCGTCTGCACAGGTGCCAGCGGGCTCACAGGTACAGAGCATCAAGATCGCCAGCGGTGGTACGAGGCTGGCGAGAGATCCGCTGGAACATCTGTCTGAGATATACACCTTTCCGTCCAGCATTATCACAGGAGGGATGAGCAAAACGTCTAATCGAGAGTGAGGAAGAAGAAAGATGTGGACGGAAAAGCACAGCCGAAACAATTTTGCCTTTGAAATTCTGAAATCGACAACATTTGATGGGATGGAAAGATAAGAGTGTGGAGCTCACGAGAATGTGGTGTTTGATTTATTGCAGTCATTTAAGGTGTCGATCGACAGTTTTGATGAGAGATGAAGGATCGATTTGAGATGATTTGAGATGATTTGAGATGTTTGAGATGTTTGAGATGATTTGAGATGATTTGAGATGATTTGCTATGTGAGAGATTGTATAGTTGTATACGAATTGTGTCATGAAAAGAGGAGGTAAACCGATCATGTGAACAAAAAGCGCTTTCATCTGTCCTGACCTTCGTCGTTTTGGTCACAACTGCTTATAAATGCGCATTATTTAATAAATAGCCCGCAGTATAAGGTCCGTACCACCTTACATCTCAATACCCGGGGCCTCAGGCTCTGTTTCGCGAAATGGGGCTGCAGAATTCTCCCACTTAAAAGACTGTGGGCGTTCATTTCGGTTCACCGGCTGGCGAAGCTCAACAGATGAGGTGCTTGTGGTTTTTGCCTCAAACTCTCCTCCTCTTTCTATCAGTAACAGGATGTAAGGGTGACCTCTCGACCACGTTGCCAGAGATATGGAGCACGATGGGAGGTGAGAAGAGGATAGTCACTGACTGGTATTGATGAGCGATGCAGTACCTTCTCAGCATTGGAACAGAAACAACGTGAAACAATTTCGATATTTTCTTTCAATACGTCCAATGCTATCACTACATCTGATGCACCGTCCATTAACGTTACGCTAAGCGTCTCCGTGATCCGACATTAATCACATGCGTCTCCTCTCATCACACATCACCGAAATATAAGATATCCCCTATCGCCCACTCCTCACGATCTATCAGTTCTGCACTTGGACGGGCGTCACCTGCGATCCATCCCAATCATGGCCAGTTGAGCTCGATCTCTCGGGAATGCTGTGCAACGGAAGTATCTCTCCATCCATCGGTCAACTCGTCAACCTCACGACGATCAATCTATCTATCAACCTATTCACCGGGTCTCTTCCACTCACCATTGGTAACCTCACTTCCCTCCTATCGATCGACCTCAGCATGAGCAGTCTGGGTGGGAACATTCCATATACCATCGGTGGCTGGAAATCCATCCAATATCTCAGCTTCTTCAACAATCAATTTGATGGTTCGATCCCATCGACTATCGGTGACCTCACCAACCTCCAATTCCTCGATCTCTCTTATAATGCTCTCAATGGATCCATTCCATCATCCATCGTGGGCCTGACATCCATCGCAACCATCAATATTCACAACAACAACATCACTGGAGAGATCCCATCCGTCGTCAGTAACATCACATCCATGATAACCCTCGATTTGAGTTATAATTTCCTAGTCGGACCGATCCCTGATGTCAGCCACATCCAGTATCTCCAATTCATCCGTCTTGGTAACAACCGACTCAACGGGTCCATTCCAGTGTCCATCGCCAACCTCCCCTTACTCCAAGACCTCGATCTATCCTTCAATCAATTGACCGGACAGATTCCATCGATGAAGAGTATCGAAACAGTCAAATTATTCCAATTGAATGATAATCAGCTGGAAGGTGATGATCCATTTCACTGATCATCTTGTCCTCAACCTTTCTCCAGGGCCTGTACCCGATTCGATCATCAACCTTCCCGGTCATCAACTCGACCTTTACCTACAGAACAATCATCTGAACGGTACGGTGACAGCCAGAAACGCCAGCCTCCCAGCTCTCCGTAACCTGAATCTAGCCAACAACTTCTTCACATCCTTTGGATACGTCAATGTCACATTCAACTGCGATCTATTGGGCAACAGAATTCCTTGTTCATCGAGAGCTTCCACGAACGTATCTTCCATCTGTCTTAACAAACTGAGCTTTCTTCCCTGCAATTCGACAGTTGGAACTTCAACTAGTTTATCCACCATCAGTACTAGTCCAACCGCCATCAGTGCTACCACATCACAGACTACCACATCACAGACTACCACATCACAGACTACCACATCACAGACCACTACATCACAGACCATTACATCGGTCGATACTCTCTACGATTACATTACCATCGTATCTGTGAAACAGGCAGAGGTGAGCAGATGACGAGAGTTCAATCCGTAATCATCCTCCAGAATATACTCAACAGCGTTCTCGGAGAACAGATCGAGGTGATGTAAAGCCTGAAGAGTGAGACTGAAGGATCTCAGATCGTGAAGACGATATCAGCCGTGTCGCTGGCTCTCTCGCGTAACACTTCTGCGTCTTTCGAGTACAACACGAGAGATGTTTCCATTAAACTACAGACATACGACACAAATAAGAACGGAAGTCAGAGCTTAGAGAGCAAGATCACAAACAGTACTGTCGCTGTGGCCATACCTGCATCGGTACTCGGTACGCAAAAAGGTGAACGATGATCGCCATTCAAAATCTGAGGTGGAGACAGTCGTCATGTCCTTATCGTCTATCTCGTACAATCCCTTCGGTGGCGTGAACAACCAGTCGATGTGAAGGACTCTCACGGAACTGAGTACTGATCGGATACTACTAGATACAGTGGAGTCATTGGAGTGAATGTTTACGCCGAGGGAAGAGAGATCGAAGTCAAAGGTATCTCTGACTTGATTAACATCACCATGGGATCCGTCCGCGCCATTCCTCCCGATCACTGTGAGAACTCGATCCTCTATCCAACTCCGAAGAGGTTCACATCGAAATGAACGACATTGACACAAAGCAGATGCAGTGTGTCAGTACTGGAACGAATCCTCTTCTCTCTGGTCAAGAGACGGTTGTAACCTCATTGTAGATGACAACGTGACGATCTGTCAGACGAGCCATCTCACAAACTTCTCCATTGGAATTCAGCCCGTCATCTCACCATCCGTGGTTCTTCCAACCGAACGAGCCGTGAACGCTCCCTCAGCGCAAGGGGATGACAAGACGAAGATGATCATCATCATCGCATGTTGTGGAGCTGGTGGTCTCCTTCTCATCCTGGTCTTATCTCTCTTCATCTATCATCGCCGATCGAAGAACAAGGTGAATCATCCATGCGGACGGGTCTGATGATAGGACAGGATGTAGAATTGAGAAGCTCAATCATTCTGATGGAAGTTGCAGACAGTGAGAGCAGCGGAAAGATTGAATGGAGAGAGAGAGTGAGCCATGGTGATGCGGCCGATGTGTGGAGAGCGACCCAGAACGAAACGACCTTAGTGGCCATCAAGAAGAAGGGCTCAAAGAACATCCGCGCTCTTCTAGCAGAAGCTACTAGACTCAAGGTGCGATGAAAACATTGACCCGTTCATTGGCTAATGAGAGAGATAGACCATGCATCATCCAAACATCGTCATGTATCTCGCACAGAATCTTTCTGGTGAGTGGTCACATCGACTTCTGGCAGATAATGGAACGAAATCGTCCAAGGCTGACTCTTTCGTCAGAGGGATGGTTGATGATAGAATGGATGGACAAAGGAAGTCTCTTCTCTTATGCTCAGCATCACTCCATTTCCTCCCTCTTCTCATCCATGTGATACCATGTCATTCACGTCTTTGAGTGGCTGACACGTGACAGTGGAAGAGACGTAGCACAAGGAATGTCTTACGTGGCAGAACAGAAGATCGTGCACACTCAGCTTCATTCTCATCATGTGAGTTGCATCTACTGTTCCCTTATTTATCATGACAATAGATTCTATTGCAATCCGGAGCGGACGGTTCGATCGTAGCTAAAATCACAAGCTTCGGCGAATGTATTGAGGAGGGGATGAAATCGGAGAGAAAACCATCTCACCACACGGTGAATTTATTTCGACATTTCCTCTCGCTAGAATGTGCTGACCATATGATGCAGGCACCTGAAGTGGTCAAATATGGAGTGCAGTATGTCCAGTCCGATGTGTGGAGTTTCGGCAACATCTTGCTGTTCATCGCCAGAGATGGAAGAGAGATGTCTGAGGTGATCACATATAACCTTCTCTCCCTGACTTTGATGCAGAGAAAGAGTGTGAAGAGACGGAGCGAGATGATTGAAGAAGAATGGGAAGCATCAGTTAGGGGAATGATTCAAGACTGCATGGAAGAAGAGATGAACAACAGACCGACATTCACCGAGATAGCAAGAAAGATGAAGAGACAAACGGAGAGGGAGAGAGATAAGAACGATCTAAGGAGAAACATGGAGATGAAGATGGAAGATATGACTGAGGAGGAGCACGATCCATACAGATTTGAATGAAGATCGAATGAAATAGATGAGACTACAGAATAGATATGTACCCTTTAACGATGATCTTCCATCACTTCGTGCAGTCCGTACGGATCGTCAACCCTCTCATTCCCTTCCATCACTCTCTCTGTTACTTTCTGTTTCACGACGCTTCGAGACATCCTCTTTGTGATGTCACTGAACGTAGGTCGATCTCTTATCTCCTCTCTCGTACAGTGGTGGATCATTCCCTTCACAGATGCTTCCCATTCTTCTGCGATCATTATTCCACTTTTCCTCTGTGTCTGTCGAACAAACAGTCAGAACGGTTGTGATAATGCACCGTGATCACCTGGTGTGTCTCTCGTCCATCTCTGGCGATGAAGAGTAAGATGAGACCGAAACTCCATACATCAGATTGAACATACTGTATACCAAACTTCACCACCTCAGGCGCCTGGATCAAGATTGAGAACTCTTTGTGATGATCATCACGAGGGAAATATTCACCGTGTGATCAGATGGTGTCCCCTCGTATTTTGCTCCGTCTTCTGTGCACTCACTGAAACTTGTGATTTTGGCCACGATCGAACCCTCAGTAATTCTCAATAGAATCTAACAGAAGATCAAATGATGATGACAGTACGTACTGTGTATACGCACGTGGTGAGGGTGGAGCTGAGTATGTACGATCTTCTGTTCTGATAAGTAAGACATTCCTTGAGCCACATCTCTTCCTCTATTAGATCGTCAGGATGTCACAGATGGAGAGGGAACGAGAGATATGACGAAATCATGAGGATCACATGGAAAAGAACAAAGGAGAGACAAGGTGAGATCGAGCGTAAGAGAAGAGGCTGCCTTCCTCCATCCATTCCATCATCATCCATCCTTCTGTTCATCGATTTAACGTATGAATCGTTCGATTCAGATCTCACCGGTTAGATTCTGAGCGAGATACATGACGATGTTCGGATGATGCATAGTCTGTCCCTCTTCAGACCACGGAACAATCGATGTCACACATACCTTCAATCGAGTCGCTTCTCGTACGAGGGAGCGTATTCCCGCATCTTCTCTCCTCTTGATCGCCACTGTGATCGTCTCATTTCGTGTGGCTTTCCACACTTGAGCATTCCCTCCTCCGCTTACTCTCTCCTTCCATTCAATCGTTTCATTCTTTTCGGCAGTTCCCTCAGAACTTTTCAGATCGACCTTAAGTTCGTGAGTTCAAACATCTGATCTCTTTTGTTCACTTCTCTAGCTCTCAGAAGTCGAAAGAGAAGAAGAGACGAGACAAGAATGAGAACGAGGCCGCCGGCCACGCAAGATGCGATGACGATCATCTTCTTCTTGTCACTCGCTCCTCCCATCTGAACGTTTACTTCCGCTTGGTTAGAGGATGGTGAGACAATGGGTTGAATTCCGATGGAAAAGTTCGTGAGGTGATTGGTCTGACACATCGTCACATTGCCGTCTACAACGAGGTTGCAGCCCTCCCTCGACCAGAGAGAAGAGTATTCGTTCCAGTATTGACACACTGCATCTGAAACACGACGGTTATTTATAACTGATCAAAATCTCGATGTGAAGTGATATCTCACGGTGATCAGGCGGAATGGAATCGATGATGCCCATGGTGATGTTGATCGAGTCTGTTACGTCCTTGACTTCTATCTCTCTTCCCTCTGAATACAAAGCCACACCAATAACACGGCTGAATCTATCTCCATGTCAATCGATCTCTCAACACGTCAGAGGAGATCGACTCACATGGATTGATTGTCCATCGACACGAAGGGGTTGAATGATACGGATGAAAGTAACAAGCTGACTGTGTGCAAGTGAGTCGATAAACCCTAAACCCTTTTACCTCGAGGTGTGTTGAACACTGAGATGGGTATCGCCACGGTGACAGTGGTATTCATCAATTTCGTCTTGATATACTGGCCACTGATGTTTCTTAGGTTGTAAGCCTGCAGACTGATCGACACGTTCGGTGTACTGTATACAAAGGATGTTGCATTAGAAGATAAACTGAGAGCAACGTCTGAAATAGTCTTGACGATCTAGAGCGATCAATTTCAAGTCTCGTATTTCCCTCACATCAACCCCAGTACCAACGATACCATTGAGAATATTCTGGAAGACGATTCATACGATCTCTAGCGAATCCTCCCACCTCCGCTTGTTGCACGGTGATGTTCAATAGGCTTCCCAACAGCCCTCTCCTGACAGAATTCGATTTCTTCTTGTACGCTGACCGTTCTTCTCCCTTATCATCATCATTGTTCAACGCGAGCGATCCCTCCATTCGATTGTGCGACACATCGACATTCTGAAGTAACAAGAGTCCACTGAAGGTAGAAGGAATGCATCCAGTGAGACGATTTCGAGAGAGTTTGAGATTCTCCAGTTCAGTGAGGTGTCCGATGGTGTACGGTATGATTCCACCGAGTCGATTGGAGGATAGATCGATCCGAGTGAGATGGTGGAGGGTGCCGATGGAAGGGGATAGTGAGCCGTTCAAACTCAGACCCGAGAGGAGGAGGGAGGTGGGGTGGGTGAGGAGAGTGTCGCAGGTGACACCGATGTAGTTGGTCGGATCGCACACCTGACGGAAGATGAGGAATCACGATCGTCAGATGATCGATCGAGTGTGATGCGTCGTTGAAGATATGTCGATGACTGTGATGATGAGACAGGAGATAACGATGATAATATGCAGGTGGTATTCCACGTGATGATCATGTGACTGAGGATCGGTGTGCGATGGTTTGGAAAGGATCAAATTGACTTCACTCACGTCGGTCCCCCTCCAAAACTCGGCTGATCCTGTTCGACCATCAACTCATGACACCATCTTCACTTCTCTCACCTCCGAGTGTCTTCCATATCTCTTGCATCGTGGCCACGAGAGGTTCCACTTTCGTGTCGTTACATCCTGCTGGCGTGGATAGATAGAAGGAGAAGACGAAGAATTTCCAGATGAAAGATGATGAAACCATCGTTTGATATGCCTGTGCTCGTGCGATCGTATGGAATAGAGTCTCTTATACTGTACTTATAGGACTGGTTTTGGACACTCGGCTGACACACATGTAGGGGTTTTGGACACTCGGCTGAGTTGTTTAGAATCTTGAGGATCTGAGAACAAACGAAGAGACGAGACAGACAAGAGGCAATGTATTAGGAACAGAAGGTATTCATTTGAACAAAATCTGATGGTGTAGGAACTGTAGGGAATTTGATCTGAATCTTACTGGTGTCCTATGATGATCTCTCGCCATTCGTAGGGTCGATCTAATCCAGACATAAGAATTCTGGGTGAACAGAGGTATAAACAGACCTGTCCTGCATTTCCATTCTGTCTGCTGGTGTGAGTGTCTTGCCTGCGTCAATATTGTGATCAATCAGCCATAAAGAAATGAAGATCCATCACATCGCATCGATCCGTCTTTTCTTTTCAAAACTTTATTATTAACAAATAGATGGCTCACAGAAAGATCCTACGCAGTTGAGAGGGCAGAGTGATCACGTTACACTGAGGACACAACCTCTTCGCTGACAGAGAAGACAGCCAACAGTCCTCGCAGTGAACATGCCAACACTGAGTCGAAACGAGAGGCTGAACGTAATTGGACATGCAGACGGTGCAGCGAGTCACCCCAGATAACGTCTTCTCCTGCATCTCGTCATTCTCTCCTCACATCCAAACGAGAAGAAATGAAATGTGAATAAATGTGGACTCACCATGTCTTGTATCTGTGCCTTCAAGGCACGAATGACCAACTGATTGTTCTGATACTGTCCGCTCTTGACGTAACTCATGTATTCCGCTTCTGTCTCTGTTCATCGAATGCATCGACTTTCATCATCCTCTCACCTCTCGCCCCGTTTCCCCTCGCCCTCTTCTTCTGTCTCTCCTCCTCGTCTGATTCCACGAAATCTGGATCCACCTCGTTTTGGGAGAAGAGATTCACGTCTTCACGCTGCTGCGTTGGTGTTGCCGTCTCGTTCTCCATGGGTGCTCTACCTCCTTCCTTCTCTCTCGACGTGCTTCTCGTCTGTCTCGCTAGATCGGACTCGTTGAATTGTGTGTCGCCGAAATTTTCGTCTTGCAGAATGTCCAAGTCGTTGTTGTTGTCTTCAGCCTGAGAGGGATCAGACGTCATCGCGTGGAGATGCATCACGATGGGTCTGGTGGACTTTGGGTAGATGGAAGAGTAGCCTCCTTCTACGGCGGTGGACATGCGGACTCTCGTCTCTCCACATATCGTGTACGTCTCCATCTCTTCCTATTCCTTCTTTCATTACTCTTTCCATGATGGATGAATGGATGTGTTTTTTATGTCGTATGTGAGATACAATCGTATCTCGTTTCACTTTCTTTTTTCATCTTGAAATACATCGTCGAAGGATGCATGGATGATGATGCGATTGTATGATCACGTCACAAAATGTGACAAATGTTCACTTACCTCTGACGCGACTTCACTCGTGACGGAAGAGTCTAAACACTGATTCACGTGAACATCCACATCTCCTCTGATCGTCCGATCACATATCGGACATTTCTGCGACACTATCTTCCATCAGCCCCACATCTCTCCACGTCAGCACTCACCGGTCACCTTCTTCGTATTCCTCGTCTGTTGTGTTCGTTGCACAGGTGCCTCATACTCCTCGTCTCCACCTTCGTCATCCGAATCATCTTCTCTCTTGAACGACTTATCTATGCCATTGATACTCCTCGTGGTGGGTCTATCTCTCGATTTCCTGGAACGATGCATTCATTCGTTTCTCTTTCCCTCCAATCCACTCTGCATGAGGATGATTTGAATCCGAAGGAAAAAAGAGCCGTTTCGAATTACGTATAGTCTACAACGCATTTGGAAGATCATCATTGGGGACGTGAAGAGGAGGAGAGAGGAGGGGACGACTTCCCTCGATAAATTACATGGAACAACTCACACAGACGGTTCATCATGTGAGATCGTTATGATAAGAGATGATTCGAGTCGGTGACGATTCGAAAGGCGATCGTCACGTTGAACGGAAACGCGGCCAATCAGGCGGTCAGGAAACAAGCCGATGAGTACATGATATCATTCCAAGAGACACACGAAGCTTGGGCGGTCTCACACCTTCTCCTCACTCAGTCATCGGTACGTAACGTCATATTGAGAGTCACTGAACCTTCACCAGGATCAATCGGTGCGATTCACATGTGCCATCATCTTACACAACAAGATACGAAACGAATGGTGTGTATCCCCATCTTCCGTCTCGTTCGGACTTCTCACCGCACCCGTAGGATGAGATTATCAGAGACCGATCGAGTGTCTCTCATGCAATCTCTCTTCAGCATGTTGGACACTACGAAGAGCAATCCTCCCCTGTTCGAAAGAATCTCCCTCTGCCTCGCCGCCGCAGGTGACATCCATCCATGATCTCCATCGATGACATTATCCATCAGCTGCGAGATCGAGCGGAGAGATCATCAAAGGTGTCATGGACAATCTGATGCAGACCATCACCACCGTGGAAGGACAATATCGCTTCATCCTAGTGGTGACCGGTATGCCCGAAGAGTTGAACAAGGCAGTCTTGACTTTCAACGAGAGAGAGAACAAGAAGAGGGCCATGAACGAATTCGTTCCCATCGTGCTGAAGATCATTCGGGAGGCCATGAAGAGAGTCGATCCTTCCATCAACCCCACCATCAGTTCAGCCGATCACGTGATGCTCGAGAGATGTCTCTTGTGTTTGAATCAATGGGTTCGATTCGGTATATCCACACGGTGAGTCAGCTTCATTTCTTCGTACATTACAGATATGTGGGAGAAAAATACAGATTTCATCTACACAATCGAATGATGATCTGTTGTGAAATGATTACCGTTCACGATCGTGATTTCTGAAAGGAGACAGGATGATCTGTGATAACAGTGAGGGTGCCAGTCTGCTCGATCAATTATTTCAATCGATCAATCCAAACGGACCGTACAAAGCTGCCGTAGAAGTATTAGTGCAGCTCTTTTCTAAGCCTACGAAATTTGGCAGTGCGAGGGCGTTGAACGATTCCTTAGCTTCAGACGAGGTAAAAGCAGAAATAATACATCTCTTCACTCGATCAATCTACAATCAAATCCATCGCTCTTTGTAAACAACGACATCATAGGATGAGACGGATCGATCATGATGTGATACATTGAATCACGATCGCGATTTTCACGACGATGTGATGAACGATGTACAGGGATCAACCGGAGGCCAATTGTTCTCTTACATCCTACACAGAGTGACTCAATTCGTTCCATTGTGGGACGCCATGCAAGGTGAACGATTCTCCACCATCGATAGAGCATCACTCACACCCACAGACGAAGAAGATTTCGTCAGAATGGTCGTCAAGCTGCAAGTCGGAGTCGCCGAGGGAAACCTCACGGCCTTACTGAGCTTCGGATCACAAGACACCACGACGGATCAACTGAGGCTCACCTTCTTGAACATGCTCGTACACTTCTCTTCGTGTCAACATGTCACCGCATTAGAGCACCTGCTGAACCTGTGGAATCACTTGGTTGAATCCTTGAAGCCGGAAGATTCAGCTCAGAGAGTGAGTCCATTGAAGAGAGAACGAGCACTGAAGGTTCGTCAGGGGTTCATTCAGCCCCTCTTATCGAATCTGATCGAGAGATTGTTTGCATCGCTCAAGCGAAGTGAGTCATGAGAGGATGTGGGATGTGTGTGATGACGGAGAGATCAGACGATGAACAAGACGAAGAGGAGTTGGAGGTACTGAGGGCATCGGCCAACACGTTCTTCACATCATTGAATCGATATGTTGGTACACCCACCATGCTGCAGTTTATCAACAGCAAAATCGACGTGAGTTATCTTTGTATCTCGTTCGTCAAGGATTGTACGGTTATCTCTTTATTACATCGTCCAATAATATTTCAAACAGCAATGGAACGCAGATTGGGCTCAATTTGAAGCGGTGAGAATCATCCAATGAATATCCTATCCATCATGTAAATAATCGATGAATCACCCTATCACTACAAAGAGAGGTCAGTGACGATAATATCAGGTCGTATTCATCTTTGGTTGTGTCACGTGCAGTGTCAACGTGGACGAATTATCCAACAGCACCTCCTCCCCCCTCGTCGAGAGGATCTTAAACAGCATATTCACCTGGACTCCCACTCCATCTACAACCGGACGGCCCAATCGATTGGACCCGATGAGGTACCTCCACCAGACCTCTCTCTTGGCCGTAGGTAAACACCATGACCACGATTCCCCCGATTTTATTTCATTTTATTTCCTCGAACCCACACTCGAACAGGTGAATTGAGAAGTTGGTACGAAGACAGAGACGAGCTGCTGATGAGGAGCATCACCTACATCAGCACACACCTCCAATCGATCCACCCCACCGTTAGAACGAACGGAGTAGAAGGATTGAGATCCATCTGTGAGACGTGTGGGAGTCAACTGGCTCCTTTCATCGACAAATTGATTCAATTGGCTGAAGTCACGTGGCCACTCGTCGACATTTCAGATCGTTCGGCACTGATGGAGGGTTTAGGCTACGTCATCGTCTATCTACCGGAAGAACAAGTGAGAGTCTCTTTTGTATCACACGATCGATCGTTGAACGAGATAGATTGCTGTGGCCATGCTGCATATCATCGGACCTGTATTGCAGAGGATCGAACAGTATCAGAAGGCGAACGTGAGTGGTAGGTGTGTGTGGAGGAATGACAGCGAGCAGACACCACAAGCCACTGAGGCAGTGAAATCGGATCTATTGTTATTAGCCAAGGCATTCGAGTGAGTCAAATCTGTTCACTTTCGTCATAGTTTGATGGTTTCTTACAACGATCGATCATACTGTGTTCTCATGAAGAGAAAATGAAGATGGATGCGATTGAAATATATCTTCACTCTGTTTCTAAACTTTCCGTTAGACTACCGGACAATGATCAAAACATCCAGACGATGGATCTGCCATTGGATGCCATTCTTCCCATACTCGATTCTCTCGTCGATACGTGGTCATACAATAGTGATGTCATGTCGGTGTGTATTCTTCACATCAGAACATCACATCATCACATCATCACATCAGATCAGAACATCATCACATCAGAACATCAAATCACATCACATCATCACATCACGTCAGATACTCAATTTCACTAGCTACTGTGCGATCTGTACGTCATCACGATCAAATGCGTCAACGTCAGTCAATTCGAAGGCAACCGACACCTGTACGATATCTTAGAGAAGATGAGAGGATTGTACGTCCAGTATCGGTATTCCTTCTGCATCGATCTCTGCATCAAGTCGGTACCTCTCGCCGTGACGATTCACATGGAGGATGACATGTGCAACGTCGTCGCTGGATTTGTAGAGGCCACGTTTCCTCTCATTCAATCAGGTGAATCACATCGAATCATTCATTCATCATCTCCTTTCGTGTTCATCATTCATCACCAGGAGATAGATAACTCATAATTCTACGAGAATAGAACATCTCATCGATATCGAGTGAAGGAAAATGAAATACGAATGCAATGTCCGTCTTCATTCGCTCTAACACCGACTAGATGTAAATGCCACAGACACTTCGATATTGAAGAGCATTCTTCAATTGGCCGAGGCAACCAGCAAATCCATTCCAAAGTTCCTCCAGTGGAATGGCATCGACAGACTCATCCAACTGGCCGTCTACGCTCTACCCACAAACGGTCTCTCTTCCATCTTCCATCGCTTTATTTTGATCTAACATTTTACAGAGAGGGACACCTGTAAAGCCGCCGTACAATTCCTGGAGCTCTTGTTCGCACCACCGAGGGAGATGAGAGAGAGGGAGAGGGAATTGTACGCGAGGTACGGTAAGCTCGTCGTTCAGTCTTCGTTCGAGGCGCTCATCACTGGTCTCATGCCGCAACCCATCATCCACGGAAAGTTGTTATATTACCTGGGTAAGATCATTGGAATAGAAGAGATGATATTGATTGTTCGTGCAGTATTCAACGATAAGAATAACGTAGAGGGATGGATCAGAGAGAAGATCGAGGGTGCAAACATTCCTCTCATGGATGCGGAGGCCAAGGCATTATGTATCTCCGTCTTGTTTTCGGTTCGAGATAACAGGAGATTCAAGTCTATCATCAATGATTTTAGAAACGTGGCCACAGGTGCTTATCATTGTTATGATCATCATCAATATTGTTATTTGTTGTTTATTGTTATCGTGATAAATACTGATCGTATATAGGGAAAATGACTCCTGACATCTTTCTGTCTTACCAACTGCAATAAACAAAGTTCTTCACTTCTTTATCTTCTTCGAGGGCTTCTTCTTTGGGGGTGTCTTCTTTGATGGTGTCTCCTCTCGTTTCGTCGCAGCTCTCTTCTTCTTGGGTGGTGCGGGCTCTTCTTCCTCCTCACTGTCCACTTCCTTCTTCTTCCTCTTCGTCTTCTTGTTGGCAGACACCGATTCCTCTTTCCCTCCACCGTATTTCCGTGCCATTTGTTCTAAGAAACCATCGTTGAAGAGACCTGTGGAGGTTCACATCAAGAGAAGAGAAGAAGATGAAATCACCTTGTTTCAAGGGGGGAGCAGCTTTCGAATTCTTCTTCTTACTGAGAGATTCATCCACGCTGAGACGTTTCAGATGAGGTAGATCATCCAAACCATCCGGAAGTGATTTGAGAGAGTTGCACTCTACGTCCAACTGTGAGAGTGAGTGAAATGACTTGGAAGAGGGGCAGTACCTCTCTCAATTCGGTCAACTGAGACGTCTCCTGAGGTAGAGCAGTCAGTCTGTTACCAAAAAGGTTCAGTTCTCTCAGTTCTGTCATTTCTCCAATCGAAGGAGGCAGCTTTGTTAGTTGATTGTGATCCAATCGTAATTTCTTCATCTTGTTCAGACTTCCTACAAATGAATGAGGTAGAGTCACGATCATCTCTGTCACCGAAACGAGAGGGGAGAGTCTTCAGTTTGTTGCCCGACAAATCCAACGTCTCCAGTTGAACCAGCTGACAGAAAGCATCGGGTAACGAAGTGATCTCTCCTCTAGATAGATCCAACTTCTTCAGTTGAACCAACGAGCCGATGAGGGGAGGCAGTTTGGGTATCTTCTTTCCGCTGAAATCGAGACAGGTGATGTTCAACTCTTTCGCTCGGTTCAACTGCAGATTCGTCACCGTAAAGTCTCAAAGATGCAAAGTGGACACACTTCATCGGTGATGATGTCTACTGTCCACGTCGTCATGGGGCTGATGGTCTTGCGATGTTCGATCTCTTGCTGCAGCTCCTCGTAACCCATCCTGCCGCCGGCGAAAGATGAGAAGACCTTGGCCAACTCTTCGTAAGATGGCCAGTTGAATTCTTCCTGTGGACCCTCGTCGGCTTCTTCCTGGGAGGGTAACGTCAGAAGATGGGATAGCCGATGTTCGCTCACTCCATCATCGTCCTCATCATCTTCACCGTACAGATTGTAATTGGATCGCTTCTCTTCGTTGGATAAGACTCCGTAGATGCGGCCCAAGAGCTGGAATTTGTTCTTGGCTTCCTGGAAAAAATCACGAGGTGAAATGGTTGATGTCAAGCGTCTTCACATCAGAACGATTGATGAATATAAGATGGATTTATAGATCACCTCATCTCCTGGGTTCTTGTCTGGATGTAATTGAAGAGCTAATTTGTAATACGCCTTCTTGATATCCGATTCAGAAGCATCTCTGGAGACGGAGAGGAACTCATAATAATCCACTTTCTTCGTCTCCTCCATCACAATGTGTTGCAACGATCAACGATGATCAACTGGTTTAAATCGAAACTCTCCCGCGTTTTTATCCACCATCTACAACGGAGATCACCTGATCTCATCTGGTGAATCGTAACAGCAACGTGAGTGGAAGACATGAGTTCAGAGACGGTGGAGATCGACGCAGGAGACGTTATACGTCTCATGCTTCAGTTTTGTAAAGAGAACGGATTGACTCGGACACTTCGAGTCATGCAAGAGGAAAGTCAGGTCCCTCTTAACATCGTAGACAATCTAGGGTCGCTGATCAATCACGTCAACACCGGCAATTGGGATCAAGTCATTCAGGCGATCAGTTCTCTCAAGTTACCCACCACTCTGTTGGAAGACATCTTTGAACAGATCGTATTAGAACTTTTGGAGGCAGGAGAAGTAGATACGGCGAAGATGATCATCCGATCTGGACAGGTTGGGATTATCATATCATCATACACGCAGTTCACGTTCTCTGCGACATTTACTGATAGATGTTATAGTCTGGAGGTGGTTACAATGGAGAAGACAACACATCTGCCTTCTCTTCTGTGGGTCCGATGACGTCCATGCGATCTCAGAGGCCCGAGAAATATCTTCGGTTGCAGAGACTCTCTCAGAAACAAAATTTCGATACATTCGATGGCTACGAAGGAGTCAATCGTGATAAGAGGAGAGCGCTCATCGCCAACGCACTTCAGGAACAGGTGATTGATGATGATCCATCACTCATTCGTCATCCACCGTAAATATAAATATCGTGAGAAGAGATCATGTCGTTCGTGATCAGAAATCATCACAAGATCGTCGCATTCATGACAAAGATCATGAATTGTAAGAAACGATACACCAATATCTGATCCATCCGTTCATATCTCTCACCACCTCACACATCACAGATCGTCGTTGTTCCTCCGGGCAGACTGATGACCGTCTTGAGTCAATCTCTCAAGTACCAGCAATCACAAGGATCTTTACCCTCCGGTGGTCGTTTCGATCTGTTCAGAGGCATCAAGCCGGCCAAGGCCATCGAGAACGAGACATGGCCAAGTCTGTTGGACAAGACAATCAAGGTGAGATGATCAAAATTGCAGTGATGATCATCACAATCGCGTATCAACGTACGATGTCATGATATGAGACCGTGATGAACGATCATGATGTCGTGATGACGACGTAGAACGCTGACGACATCCAGTTTGGCGACAAGTCACATCCTGAAGTGGCCAGATTCTCACCCGATGGAAACTATCTTGTCACTGGTGATAAAACTCACACGAAGAGTCCGGCTGATAGCTGCAGGCTCGGTCGACGGTTTCGTAGAAGTCTGGAACTGGGTTACTGGAAAATTAGTGAAGGATGTCCTCAAATACCAAGCACAAGATCAGTTCATGATGCACGACGATGCCATCCTGTGTCTGGCTTTCACTTCAGATAGTGTTAATCTGGCTTCGGGGAGTCAAGATGGTAAGATCAAAGTGAGTGACCTGAACGATTTGAACATGGATTGTTTGTTAAAGATAGTCAGGTCTGGCAGATTTCTACTGGAAAGTGCCTGGTCAAATTCGAGCAAGCTCATTCTCAGGGAGTTACTTGCGTACAGTTTGCCAAAGACAACACTCAACTCTTGAGCGGTTCTTTTGATGCCACCATCAGGTGCCCCCTGCTCATTTCGTGACTCGATCACTTCATGACATCATCCATCTCATCATCCATCTCGTCACATCATCTCATGTCACCTCATCGTCAGTAGGATTCACGGCCTGAAGAGTGGAAAGACTCTCAAGATCTTTCGAGGTCACAGCAGTTTCGTCAACGATTGCATCTTCTCTCTTGACAACACAAAAATCTACTCTGCCTCCAGTGATTCCACTGTCAAGGTGATCGACCACATACCAATCCTTCTTTTATTTCATTTTTATTTCATTTTATTTCATTGATCGCTGAAGATGGGATAGGTGTGGGACACAAAAACAACAGAATGCATCGACACGTTTTCTCCAGCCATTGCACCCATTCTACACAAAGACGGAAAGGTCACACAGCAAGGAGAGAAAAAGATCAAAGACATTGCGGTGAACACTCTGTGCCTCAATCCAAAGAACAAAGACCAGATCGTCGTCTGCAATCGTTCACCCACTCTCTACGTACTCAATCAGAAGGGACAGGTGAGGCAAAATCATACAAATACAAATCACTCAACACAAAGATTCAATTTGTCATCATCTGATCTCAATAGGTTGTAGAGCGATATGAGACCGATAAGATGACGGGAGAGCGAGACTTTATCACTTGTCTCTATTCACCAAAGGGTGACTACCTATTTGCCATATCAGAGGACCGCCACCTCTACTGCTTCAACACTTTGAATCGATACATGGAGCACTCTCTGAAGGCACACGAGAAGGACGTCATTGGATTCTGTCATCATCCCATCAACAGCATGGTGGCCACTTACAGTGACGAGGGGCTGTTGAAGATATGGAAATGAAAGAGAACAAAGATGTTTGTTATCATTGAGATTTATCTGGTGATTCAATGTCTATGTGACGGATCTTTGTCTTCAATCTAGAGGCTTTCACTCCAGGTGCTGTCCCTATTGTGGCCGCGCTGGCCATATGGATATAGGAATAGATGGAGAAGAACATCAGTCAGAAGACACTCTTTGATTTGAGGTTCTGGAAGAGATTGGACATAAGATAGAGAATGCATAATACCTTTATTGAACCATTGAGAAAAAACAAGAACATTCAACCCTGTGCAAGAAAAAAACGGGGTGGTGGCTAAGAGGCAGGGTTTATACGCAACATTCAGCTAAATTGCAGTCCTAAATTGCATTGTACTGATTTTTTTATTATACATTGATTGATGCAAATGGTCAGTCTGCGGTTGTAATGATGGTGAGGAGCTATCCAGACAGTGGTGCCAGAGGCAGTGCAATGTTGCTGTTTGAGTCTGCCATATCGCTAATTTACTTTGCAATTTAGCGGGATATTGTTTAACATCATATTTCACCTGATTGACCTGACCTCCTAGCTGGGCAGGTGTAAGATTGTATTGATATTGTAAGCCCCAGTGGACTACTAGACTCTCTTTTAGACAAAGACACAACAACCTTTTGGTTCTCAGATGCGCTTTGAATGCGCGTTTATTCTATAATTCCCAACATCTAAAATGATAAGTAATTGGCCCAATTATTGTCCTGATTATTTACATCTATCAAACCATTGAGAAAAAACAAGAATATATAAAAATCACCAAATGCAAAAATATCAACTAATTGTAAACATGTTGGGTAGTGTAATGGAATGAGCCAATGAAATCTCATCCATATAACTCTTCTTCACAGTCTGATTCCTCTTGAACTTGACATCTTGGTGGATGACTCGTTGTGGGAATACTATCTCATAGCAATTGAGGAGCCTCCATTGTGGATCTGCAAAGATCATCTGTTGAACCTTGTATCCATTGCAGTTGCAAAACTTGATGATTTTCCCCAAAGTCCATTGATTGTCTATATCTTCATAGGCAATGTACATGGGCCTATTGTTCTGCTCAATCTCACTGGTGTACACAGACCACAATGGGCAGGATGATAGCTCTCCAGGAGGACGTCCCACTTGATATGACACATCTTCATGCTGATCTGGAAAATGGGTGCTCCATTCCCAAAAGTTGACAATGTTATCTGAGACAGTGGGGGTTTGATACCACTTCCAATGTTCATCAACATCTTTGATGAATTGCTCTGCACTTTGTAAAGCTCTTAACTGCTCTGCATCCCAGTCTTCTGCCACTTTAGTGATGGGCAGTAAAGTTGTGCCGGGGGTGGTGGCTAAGAGGCAGGGTTTATACGCAACATTGGGCTAAATCGCGTTCATCATTTCAGCTAAATCGCTTTAGCTTTATCAACAACTATGGGATCAATCTGTGACCATAAGTGCATATTGTATGGATCATCTGATTCCTCTGCAGAGCAATATCGCTTAAGCACTCCCAGTATCAGAGCTAAATTGCTTCTGCTGTTTAGCTTTTTGTAAAAATCATCACCAAGAGTACCAAAAAGCTTTTCAAAAAATCAATCCAACAGCACATAGAGTACTTTCAGAGCACAATGCATCATCCTATAGTGTTCAGAGGCCAAAATGCGATTTAGAAAATGTTGCGTATAATTCCTGCCTCTTAGCCACCACCCTTGTTGTGCCAGTGGGAAATGTGTTCCACATCTGATCTCATTTCAACCTTCAGTGAAAATGTTCTCACTCACCCTGATCCCTGCAGACCCACCTAATACACCTACGGCTTGTGATGCAGGGTTGATGTCATCTGAGTAATGCATGACCACATCTGTTATAAAAGGATTATCTCACACTTGATGTTTGGATAAAGGATGGATGCGGATGCTAGACTTGGTGATGTTGCCTGAGACCTCTCTTCTTGCAGAGGGGCTTCGAACAATCCCTTTTTATTTCACAATACAATTGTAGACCGTTAAATCAATTCCTTTTCTCATCGATATTCCTTCTCTACAACGTAGCGTCATAACAATATCTCCATCTTGATTGCGACTGAATGTGGCGGGGTTTAGAGTTTAGGGTTCATACAGCTGCCACGTCATCACTGAGTCTATTTTGAGATCGATGCATTCAACTGACTTTTTCCCTCCGATTTTCATTGTTTTATTCTTCTTTCCATCAAATCTCTACTCCAAGCGGCATCTTTTGGGATTGAGTCTCACATCAATGTCAATCTTCACATAAATATGATCCACTGCCTGAGATGTATTCCCATGTACAGAAAGAGGATAGATTCACCTTGTAGTTGTAGGATCGATTCTGAGAAGGGTTGGCCTGAATCCACTCGTATTGAGTGGGGTATTCCTCAAGATCACACAGATCATATGTTTCCTCCTCCTGTTCTTGATCTGACTCTTTTCTTTCATCCTCTTGATCAATAACATTGTCAATATCACGTATGAAGCCGAGAATATCGGATACAGATTTGTTGTGACTGGTGGGATGGAGAGATTTGGATAGTTTATCTTGAGTCTCTCTGAAATCTTTAAGAAACAAGGGATCAATCAGTGTGCAACATTCACCTTAACTTTTCAGTGCCAGCCTCTCGATTGTAATGATCCATGAACCTAAGATCATCAGAAATATACTAGAATACATCCTCTCACATCTTCTCAGAGGTATTGATCAGCTTACAATAGTCCCCCACCTCAACTCTCTCTCCTGTTTCAGTTTGCCATCCAAGGAAGACATAAGATGCGAAGCATCTACGGATGGACATTCCAGTACCATATTTAGCCTCTGGTACATATGTGGAAACAAAGTTCTTGATGCAGCAATCAACTGATTTTGGCTCTGATCCCAGTTTAGAGACGTTACTTGCATCTCGTTTTCACCTGCTCCTTTGCCCTTTGTATCATAAAAGAGATGGCAATCGATCTGTCTGATTGCTACCTTTCTCTTCTCGGCACTGAGATGTGGATCCTGCGATCTGTACCAAGCTTCTTGTTGATCCTCTGACATCAGTACAGGTCTTGCATGTTTGACAAAATATCCCAGAAACGAGCTATTGATAGCGGTAATGGTACTCTACTTCCAGCCACTCGTACAATCTTCTCATCGGGCATACGAAGGAAGAATCCTATCTTTGGGTTGCCATCGATCGTATCGTACTCTAAGAGATGGACAAATTGAGGTCGTTGGCCACCTGCAGAGAGAGACAATAGGATGATCAAAGCATCTTGTAATCTTCTAGCAGCAAGAAGATCCAGATGTCCCTCGTGTGATTGGTAGTAGGTCACTCTTCGAAAGATCTGCAGTGCCTCGTGTATCATGCGGCAAAAGTGTGTCTGTGTGAACCATTGCTTGTTCTGTTCTAGTATCCCCCTGTGCAAATTGGCAGCACGATTGGCAGCTTCTGTTCCACGTGCAATACTACGAGCCCCATTCAAGAGATCACGAGATACAACAATCTGAGTACTGTAGTATTCTTGGTCTGCATCCTCTGGTAGATATGCCATTGACCTATTGATCACCTGTTGCGTTGAGATTTCATGTGTTTACTGAAGACGTTGTTACCTCTGCAATACCTTTCACTCGATTTTGAGGAGTGGCAAATGATGTCTCTCCCATGGATGCACGTTTGTCCCAAAACCATATCCATATCTTGATGAATGATCGATTGAACAGTGTCTTCCACGAGAATTCTTCATTGGGACGTACAGTCTTCCACATCAATGCAGCCTGACGGAGATATTGATTCATGGAAGCGTAAGCATTCTTCAATCGGGCAGTCGGTACAGCTTCGTTTCGAATGTTTTCATCATTCTCCCTTATTTTCTGCCACATTCAATTCACGCAAAAGCATATCATCTGCGAGAGAAATGATTTTTCATAGACTTCTGGAGCGACTTCCAGCGTTCATAGGAAAGCTTCAAAAATTTGGGCACTAGGGTGCGGCTTCTCGGAATTGATGATGAGGTCATCATGAGCTCATGACAATGAGATGACCACACGAACCTAGTCTTATAACGGATGGTATAGAGTACGAATGAGACCAAATGGTGTCTTGTTCAGGTTTGCGTTAATTTAAAAAGTGCCAAACGCTGAGTGAGATCCTTCTTTTAGCGTATCTAATCGACTGATCGACCATCAGCTGCCTCAGGTATCAGCTCGTCAAACATCAACCAATGCAGTTCTAATGCTGTGACCACCTCAGTCTACTATGGAAGTTCTTGCTCAGGAAAGGCCTCCAATCAGGCTTCCAACAACTTGAACCAGTGCAACCAGAATTCTGAAGGCACTGGTTCGACTGAAATATCATGCCTGGCCTCCTTTCTGTACACCGGAAACAGCTCTTCAGACGGTCTCACCGTGACCTTTTCGGGTATTTCACTCCATATGAATTGAACGTCTCTGAGATCCTTCCCAGGTACATCATGCCAGGGCAAAGCCTACAGTATACTCGTAGTACCTGGACTTCTTACTTCCAACTCCACAAAATGTACTTCGTCCGCCTGCGTGAAGACAAATTACGGTACTTCCACAAGGTTCGTGTGTGGTAACTCAACGAGTCTGCCTGGATACGTGCAGAGTTTGAATTCGGCCACCAATATCATGTTCAGTGGTATGATTGTGGTTGTCACCGTCCTTCTCGTACTCTGAGATATTCTACAATAAATAATCAAAAGATCGATCCTGCTTATCACATATCCGGTACTTTCACCATCATCTGGTGTTACCTCACGAATCTATTTATCCAGGTCAATCTGTGGGTCAGATTCATCATCTCTACAAAAACCCCAAAGTTCGAATGGGAGATTACCTCGCCATATGTTTTCAGCATGGTACGGAAGATCTGCAGGTCTATCGGTTCAGAGATGATCAATTATTCAACTCATTGACTGCCGCCATCAATCAGGGATACGGAACCGGATTTATCGGAGAGGACATTCACAAGAAGATGGTGAGTTTCGTTCTCTTCAATAGATTTCCCCATTTCCATCATCGTTTCGTACGTACGTGTCGGATATTGGGTCTCTTCATTCGATCGTTCTCTTGTCCCACTCTCTCTCTCCCCGTCCCATCACACATCCTTCTATACCACCATCACATAAAGGGGACGCGTGGGGATCCTTACGACTACATCAAAAGGTTTGGTCTTTCTACATCGTTTGGCACCATACACGTGGATTGCCCTCCTTGGTCATTGACTCTTTGCGTTTCTCCCATGCGGGACCGTAGGGAGGGGGGTGGAAGGTGACACCCTGTAACTTGTAAAAATTTCACCTCCGCCAGCGAGTCTGATGCGACATATAGCTATATTTCAAAGGAAACTACAGACACGAGGTGAGGTTACATTGGTTCATCATTATACAGGTGCATCATACACTGCCTGTGAATTGAACACACCGAGCGTGACGCCGCAGGATACAGGACGAGTGATTTATTGGAGGGATAGAAAAACAGAAGAGACAGACGAAGGGGGGAGTTGAAAGGGGTGATTTATCTATGAACTCTCGCAAGTATGTGAAAGAGATCCTTTTTTGCTTGGGTATTTTCCACAATCCTCTGGATATCTGCTCCCAGCTTTGACAACTGAATGAAATAATCCTTCAATTTGAAGTTAGTTCTCTCTTATGAACGACAAGTTCACTCACAGGAAATTCCAGACCTCCTATATCTTCTTGAGATAGAGACCAGAGATCTTCTTCAACCTTGTATGCTTCCATCTCGGAGTACATCTCCTCAATATATCGTGTACTACGAGCGTTCCACACAATTTTTAAAATGGGATCAATTGAGTTGTCTTTCTTGCTGGCTTCTCTCAATCTCTCAAAGCTCATAATATGTTCCAAGTTCCTCAATCCAGTGATTTCAGTCTTATAAGCGCGTTGCTTAGTTATATCATCCAATATCTTGCCGCTGCAATCGTAACTGAGTTGCTTGAGATGACCTTGTTTTTTGGTCTCTGTGAACCAACTGGTCACTCCGTCGTTGTTTTTGTTTTCTGTGGATAAATCCATTTCATAGACAGAGATTTTTTTTTGCTGTAATGTAAAGAGGATGGTAGCCCATATGGATATTAAAACGAACCCGCTGGACAATACATTGACGGGGGGTGGTGGCTAAGAGGCAGGGTTTATACGCAACATTGGGCTAAATCGCATTCATCATTTCAGCTAAATCGCTTTAGCTTTACCAACAACTATGGGATCAATCTGTGACCATAAGTGCATAGTGTATGGATCATCTGATTCCTCTGCAGAGCGATATCGCTTAAGCACTCCCAGTATTAGAGCTAAATCGCTTCTGCTGTTTAGCTTTTTGTAAAAATCATCACCATGAGTACCAAAAAACTTTTCAAAAAATCAATCCAACAGCACATAGAGTACTTTCAGAGCATAATGCATCATCCTATAGTGTTAAGAGACCAAAATGCGATTTAGAAAATGTTGCGTATAATTCCTGCCTCTTAGCCACCACCCTTCATCGACGTGTTGATCAACCCAAAAATTCTTCCATCTCTGTTGTTCTACCCCATCGTATATGTCTCGGAATTTTTCGGAAACCAAACAGAGATTTCTTGTTTTTTTTTAGATATTGGTCCAGAGAGGTGCAAAATAAGATGATCTCTGTCCAAATCTCATTTGGTAGCTCTGGTACAGATGTATCATCAGTTCTGCTTCTCTTTGCGGTCCTGCCATTGTCCTCTTCAACATTTCCCCTTCTGAGTTTGCTGTCCTCGTGGGACTCAGTGTATTCCTTCAAAGCCATCTTGTTTCCAGTTGACGTTGTTGACCATGACAAATTTTTGGTTTCATATACATCCTGTTTTTTTAATTTCCTTTCAAACAAAGTAAAAACCGGGATAGGATTCGTTTTTTCTGATTGGTGGCCATCCATTTGGATCACTATTTTTTTGTTGTGCATTTATCAGTAGTCGAGAGAGAAGTGATCCATCTTTGCTGCCACCCTGCCAACTTGCGTTTGCAATTTGGATGGAGGAGGACGCATGCAAAGACACTAAACTTCTCGATACTTCCTCATTGAATCCCTTGGAAGGTAGTTTCGTGCATATGATTTGGTTTTTCTGGTTGGTATCCGTGCATTTGGATCACTAATTTTTTTGTCGTGCATATCCCAGTAGTTGGGAGAGAAGTGATCCATTCTCAATGCACCATTTGACTACCAACCGGAAAAACCGAATCATATGAATAAAATCATTCAATCTCCATTTATATTTCGTATTCTGAACAATGGTATTCTAATTGATGTGCTTCATAATCCTTATCATTGCATTTGTAACTGCAATCCATGCATACTGTTATGACGCTACGTTGCAGAGAAGGAATATCGACGAGAAAAGGAATTGATTTAACGGTCTACAATTGTATTGTGTAATAAAAGGGGATTGATCGAAGCCCCTCTGCAAGTCGAGAGGTCTCGTACATCACCATCAAGTCCACCATCTGCATCCATCCTTTACCCCAACATCAAGTGTGAGATAATCCTTTTATAACACATTCCTTCTTCTCCTCCTTCTCCTCCTTTCCCATGATGGACGTCTCTGTCTTGGTCTCTGTTGAAGAAAAACATCGAGACGAGACAGAGACAAAAAAAATTTCTCACGCGTCTCGTCTCGTCCCGCAAAATTCGCGAGACGAGACAGAGACGGATCACAGCATTTTTTCGCAAGACCGACTCGAAATTTGCAAGACAAGACAGAGACACAAAATTGAACGTCTCTGCAGGTCCTTACAGCATTGGTATCATTTCTGGTCTGGGTCATTGATGACAACATCAGAGACATTGGTGAGGAACATCTTCTGAAACACTGTCTATTCTATGAAGAAGAATTACAGTGCAACTGTGATTTGAACAACGCAGATGCATCTATGCAGATGGATGTGAGCAAGGGATGTGGTCAGCCAATTCAGAACCAGTCAATATTCTCCCTTCTGATATATCCTCCTCTCTCTTCTTCACCATCAATAACTTTGTCTTCTTTATTGATCTCCTCCCATCTGCAGAGGCTCATACTGCGACGTTTCACTCCTTCCTGTGTCTTCCATGTTCAAGAACGACCCAATGTTCCTCATTGCACCATTACCCTCTGAATCAATCTTGCCCAACAACATGCAGATCTCTCTGAAATTTGGTCTGTCGTCTGGTAGCTCTTGCCAACAGCCTATGTGATGAGTGAGGATAAGATAGATGAAACAATGTGTAGAACAAAATAATAAAGAACAAATGAAAATGAAGCAAGATGGGATAGATTGAGGAGTTTGATGTATCAAAATCAAACAAACCAAAATAAAATAAAACTTACGTTCCATGAGATGTTTCAAGACAGGATCGGTGTTGGGAGGAACCTCTAATCGAAGGTTGTCTTTCATCACACCCATGGCAACGAGAAGGTTGTCCATGCCTTCGTATGGCTCTCGGTTGGTTTCAATCTCCCACACAAGAACGCCAAAGGAGAAGACTGAACGTGATCAGTTGTGATGGTGTTGATGATCGTGTAGATGATCGTGTTGATGATGTGTGATCGTGTTGATGATGGAGATGATGAGATGGTCACCATCTGTCTTGTTAGAATACTTCCTCTCTCTCATCGCTTCTGGCGCCATCCAGCGCACCTTCTTCTCTCAGAACATTTCGATCTCTCGCATCTTTCACTCACGGGTCCTATGGCCGTAGATGTCGTCTGCACGTTATCCACGATGTCCTGCTGTCTGGACATACCAAAATCAGCCACCTGATTCACACTCTTCAGTATTTGAAACGATAAAATTTCGAAATGAAGGTTTGAGATGAACAAATCTCACCTTTGCATCGAGGTGGTTGGTCAATAAGATCTGATGTCATTTCAATATGTACTGGACTATTTAACAGTGTTAACACTTACGTTGCGTACGGCGAGATCACGATGAATGATCTTCTCCATGTGAAGATGCAGCATGCCTTGTGCTGAATCGATTTCAATCGAATGACAATCAACATTTCGGATGAAAACATGAAGATGAATGATTATTCACCGATCTGCGATGAAAGCCTCAATTTCTCATCGGACGATATATCAGGATTCGCTCGAAGGTAACTGTCACACGATCAACCAATAACGAATTGAAATCCATTCGAATTGAACTCACCTCAATAGACTGCCTCCCCCACAATATTCGCTGACGGATCGTTATTCGACTCATCTACATACGATAATATATCGAAGTTGTCCATTCGAAATAAGATGACTCACGTCACGATGGACAGAGGAGAAGGTGGTAAGGTGATTCCCATGAAGAGAACGACGTAAGGATGAGGCCTCAGATTCTGCATGACGGCCACCTCGTGTAGAAATTCTCTCACTTGGTGCTCGTCGACGTATTCGGCCTTGACTTGTTTCACTGCAACTTTGATGCCTCTCCAATGAGAAGAGAAGACGATACCGAAACTGTTCGTGTCAGAGGAGAATAGAAGAGGGATGTATGGACTCACGCTCCTGAACCGATCTGTTAACAATGTCAGAACAGAAAAAGAAGAAGAGGTGAAGATGTTTGTATCGTCTTGTGATTTTGATTCAAATGGATGTCGATCTAATTATAATCGTTTTTTATCGGTGAATATGAATGTATAGTGCGTAAATCAGAATGAACAACGACAATCGAACGAAGAAAGGTGTGAAATAGAATAAACTCCCACCATCTCCATGCTCTCCAATTCCTACCACTTGATCAGATACAATTCCACACTCTTCCCTCTCACCTCGTACCGGATGACACTCTGCTTCACATCGTTGATGTTCATCGATGACATATCGATCATGACGATCTGCTGATGTCCCATCACCCTCTTTCTCTTCATCGCGATGATTGCCACCACGATGATGGCGATGATGATGAGAGAGACACATCCGATGACGACTCCAATGATGAGGTTCGTGTTGCTCGCTCGATTTGATGTGGGTGCATCGATGATGTCGTTGGAATACGTCGAGCTGTAAGTTGGGTCTGGGATGTTGTTTGCGATGAGTAGGACGGTGATATCACGTGATGCGAGAGAATTTTGAAAGGCTGATGTCTTCATCTGAGAGAGGAGAGTCTGTGCTGAACCTTCTCCGTCCCTACCACGGTTCAATTCCCGCTCCCGGCGTCGATTTTTTTTATCTCACTGATTGGATGTGGTGGGTGGGTTGACGGTCAAATCGACGATGACGGATCCTGATCTCAATCGATCGATGCGAAATCGAACTTCACGCACGCCGAGAGAATCCGCGATGACTCGGATGAACCTGATGTGATGGTCATCGGTCTATCTCATCGATGTGGTCGACTCACATCGATTGATTGAACGATTGGATGTCACCGGCGATTCGGATGCTGATGTTAGCCGCCGATGTGTCCCTCGCCATACACGATGCGCCACAGGAATATCGAGCATCATAGCTGATGGGGCATTCATACATCACACCAGACAGATCACAAGTGATGTTTTCTCCCGGTAGTTGAAATTGGTTGGCCCACGTGAAGTTGTTCGCGCTGACATCAAAGTATCTGACGACATCAATCGAAGAAGGATGTCGATGTGACTCACTTGATTTGAGAGTTGGATGGGGATAGGTAAGGTACGGTGTCGTTGAATCGATTGTGACTGAGATCGATGGAAACGAGCGTGGTGAGGTCGGTCAGGCTGGGTGTAGTGCCGACGAAAGAGTTTCGGCTGAGATTGGCTTTGATGAGTTTTCCCAATCGATTGAGACTCGGTAGCTACAGGATATCAATGATAGATCGTGCTGTGATGATGTGATGATGATGTGATGTGATGATGTGATGATGAGATGATGAGATGCATCTTGGTTGCATCTTGATTGCATCTTGATGCGATGTTCATCACGAAGGACACACCTGATTCGACAATTGATTAGAGGACACGTCGACCGATTGGATCGAAGTCAGTGAAGACAAGAACGATGCATCCCCGGTGAACTCGTTGTGATCCAGATGAAGAGTCGTCAGATCTCCCACGAACGAGCAGACGCCTCCGTTCAATCGATTATAACTCACTCTATCTCTCTCTTCAGCTCTCATTCTCACGTGTAAAGATGATTCACCTGAAATCGTTGAGAGATTTCACGTTGCAGTACGTGCTGATGCTGCCGTTCAATCGGTTGTTCGACTGATTTCGTTTCAATTCGAAATGTTTCGCATCGACTCACCAGATCGATCGATTTCAATTGAGTCAAGAGATCGACGGAAGGTAATGAACCCGTGAGGTTGTTGAGAGATAAGTCTGCGAATTGCAATTGAGTCAAACCGCCGATCCAAGAGAGATCGTCCGCGATAAGACTGTTGTTGTGCAAGTCCAATACCTATCACAAGTCAAATTTAATGGTACATTCAATCAGAATCTCATTCGATCGTTTCATCGTGTTGAATTATTCTCTCATTTGATATCGTTCATCAAATGATAATATGATCGTTCACTTTGAATGGTTCATCATTCTATCGATGGAAATGAGATAGAATGATGGTGCCTCACCTGCATCGCCTTCAACCGACTCATAGCCACGGCAGATATGCCACCACTCAGTTGAGTGCTGCTCAGATTCAACGTGGTCAGGGCTGTGAGAGAGCCTATGGCCGATGGTATTGAACCAGAGATGGGATTGTTTGACAGATCGATCTCCTGATCGTCCTCTCAATCTCTCACATCGACACAGATACATCGCGTGACGAGATGGATAGATGATATAGAGGATGAAACGATGGGAGTTGATGCGTTGATGTGGACAGTGATGTGATGTTGAAATCACCTGAATCGATGGAAAAAAGAACAAGGTAGAGAGAGCCGTACCACTCAGCTGATTGTTACTGTCTCACGCATCAATATCATTCCATTCTCGCGAAGGATGAAATGAGTGAGAGATGAAGATTCACCTGAGAATGACTGTCTGCAGGCTGGTGTAAGCCAATTGATTCTGTAACAAATTCGGAGTGCCGTAGAAACTATTGTAAGACAAGTCAAAGTAAGTCAGACTGATCGGGAGGGTCGTAGTGAAATCGTAAGGAGGCAAGATCGAACCGAAGATGTAGGTAGAGAAGAGATTGTGAGATAGATCCAAGGTCAATAGGTTCTGATAATAGATTGCGCTGTTTTGGGTCAATTTTCCTTAAATGTGTAGTTTTTCATCAGCGAATGAAACGAGAGAAAATCATTTTCATCATACTAAGATGGCTCATGGAAACGAATTGAAAGTGAAGTTTTCAATAATCGATCCATCGTGGATGCATCACGTTCGCATTGTATGACGTCTGATGTCTGATTGAATCGTGATTCACTCACTTGAATAAGTATCGTCTCGGGCCAAACAGATCTCCGCTAAATCGATTGTAAGACAAATCGATGTAACGCAAGTTGTACAATACAACGTCGAAAGCCTGAGACGTTTAACAGTTACCATCGATGTGGAATCACCTGCAGGGTACCGGACAGATTGTTGTGGCTCAGATCTAACGACAAGATGGAAAGCATTGAGAAAGGAAAGAGAACCTGTGGTAGTGGTCCGCTGAACAAATTGTGGCTGAGAGAGAAGAAGTAGATGGAGGCACCGTTGAACGTGGGCAGACTTCCATCTGTTTTCTTTAGAAGAGGAACGCGAGGTGTCCCGCCGGCATCACGTCGACGTGTGATTCGATGTATGACGGTCTGTGAATGGAACTGGACTCACCCAATTGATTGTGATTGAGATTGAGTGAGTTGAGGGTCTTACTCTCGTAAAACGATTTGGGAATGTGTCCACTGAACTAAGAGACCATCAGAAGAATGGAATCGAAATGAATCATCAAGAGGTCAATCCTTATCTGAACGTCACCTGATTGTAAGAACCATCGAAAATCGAACACTGGGCTCCAATTTCAGGCAGGGGACCTTATTTCGTTCAGCTCATCATCTCCTCATCACTCATTCTCACCGCTGAATCCGTTATTATTGATGGTGATCGATGCCATGTTCGGTGCCGTGGTTACGTTGGGAAATCTTCCCTCGAAATCGTTATACTGCAAGTACAAATACAGCAGATTAGCCGGTAAGCTGACGACGGGCCCGGTTAAATTGTTGTAAGACAAGTCCAACGTGATGAGAGAAGGTGTGAGGAGGGGTGGTAAGTTGCCCGAGAAGCTTTAGATGTCAATCGATCGTGAAGGTGTGGAACGTCTCACGTGTTTCCCTTCAGCGTGATGCTGAACGTCTTGCTGTTGGAGAAGAGAGAGGGAGGCAGTTGACCAACCAAAAAGTTTGTGCTGAGATCGATGTAGAGTAGAGGTGTGTGGTAGAACATATCAGGAACGGTTCCTGTTGGACGTTAATCTTCACTTCTCATCGTACGATATCGATCTACCAAATAGCTCAAATGATGAAGGCTCGAATCAATTCAGAACCATTCTACAGACAGAGATGATCCATTCGATTTCAAATGAGAATAGAAAGTGTGAAGAGTAATTCACCGTAGAATTGATTGCTACCGAGGTAGAGAAAGCCTAGATTCGTCATGCCTGTGACGTTGGGCAGGGGTGATGAGATCTGATTACTTCCGAGAATGAGCGAGTTCAGGGCGGTACATCCAGATATGTCGTTCATCTTTGTCAGCAGGTTGCTGGAAGCATCCAAGTACTGTTGTTTGTTGATGTGTGCCGTTCGATGAGATAACGATGATGTGTTGATGTCATTAGGCGCGTGATCATGATGATGATGATGATGGTATGATAACAGTGGTAATAGTGGTGATGATGATGAAGGTGATGCGATTGTGATGATGATGATCGTGATGAGAATCACGATGATGTCACCTGTAAGAGACAGGGGGATGGTAATGCAAGACTTCCGGTGTAAAGATTTCGGCTGAGATCCACCGATGTCAGAGTCGGACAGTTGGACAGATTCGGAACGGGCCCTGCATCCATCAGCACGATGAAGACACCGTCACATCAACATGATCACCTCGATCTTGGTTGCCTGCAAACACGAGATTTTGGACTCTGCAGCCCGGTTGAAAGTCCAATGTCATGCGATTGTTACCGAGGTCTAACAGAATCATCCTCTTCAGCATCCATGAGGGAATGGTGCCAGTGAGTCCGACATTATTGAGTCGAAGCCCTGTGAGGAAGATGCTCTGAGAGAGGACGTCAAAGTCTAGAGCGGCGGCGAAAGGGTTGTTGGAAAGCTCCAAGTGTCGAATGAGAGGAATAGATCGAATCAGATCGGATGGAATGGGAATGGCGAGGCCATATAGACTCAGATCGAGCATGCTGGGGGGTAGAGAGATGAGCGTGATGTTTGCCGGAGCAAAATATTGGGCGAGGCTGAGCCAGTTGAGACGGGTCATACGACCGAAATCGATCAACAAGTTGCCCGTGAAGAAGTTGGAATTCAGGTCCAAGTGTTGGATGGTGGTGATTCCGTAGAAAGAGAGAGGAATAGTACCTTTCACATCAGCCGGTGGTAATGCATTATCGAAATCACCCGTGAGGTTGTTGTTGGGGAGAGAGAGCTCAACCACATCAGAGTTATTGAAACCTCCACACTTGACTCCGAACCAACCGCAGGGGTCTGTCTCATTCGACCACGGTGGTGCTGTCTTATATACTGTTACAGTATACCAGTCTATACACACATCAGAGATGATAACATAGACGACAGAACTCACAAGGACCCCCCAGCGCAGCATGAAACTCTAACAGAGTCGCCTTCGTATCTTCTGATACAGCTGCCAGAGATGTACCAGCGCAGCAGCAGAGGATAATTAACACCTCTATCAACTTCATGCTGTTCTAGTGTGAGATGCACCTGCCAGGTGCACCCGCAAATAATAATACAAAAGAGGCAGCTTTTGGTGTCCAGGAGAACGCACTAAAGGCACGAAAGGTGTGAAATTCGTTCCTGTCTTGGCGCTGCTGTATAGACAGGACAAAGAATTTTCGGCGTCGCTTGTAAATTGGACGATGACACATGATGGATTTCGAGACTTCCCTTCTTTCGAGCTTGATCAAGAGGTCCTCAGGAAGCCTTTGTGAAGATTCTTTTCGTCTTTCCTCCACAAGATGAAAAATCTTGACACGGTGGTAATGAATCCACCAATGAAATCTCGCAGAACAGGCGTCACGCCACACGGAAACTACCCCACAAAGACAAACCGAACGAGAAACCACACGCGACGCACGCTGATCATCACAAACACTTCTAATGGGTCGACTCTGTTTCTTATCTGCACATCAGATGCTCGAGGGGTTTCGATCGGGGCAGTTATCACCCGTGGAGGTGATGAAAGACACCCTCCTTCGTGTCAGGGAGGTCAACTCCACCTACAATTGCATCTGCTTCCTGGAAAATGAGCAGACGCTGATTGACAAGGCTGCAGCAGCTGAACAACGTTACCTGCAGGGTAAGTCCAGTGGCAAACTCGATGGCATTCCCATCACGTGAGATGATGATTTCACGTCCCAATCGTATCGCATCTGACCCGTCCAGCATCAAAGACCTCCTTTACGTGCCCGACATGCCAACTCTCAACGGATCCATGTTACCCCCACACAAAGAACATCCTCTTATCACGCCTTGTGTCCTCAGTATCATCCAAGAGGGCGGTATCATCATCGGAAAGACGACAACTTCAGACTTTGGATGGAAGGCCGTGACAGTGTGCCCCCGAACGGGCATCACGAGAAACCCATATGATGCAGATCGCATCACCGGTGGCAGCTCCGGAGGCAGTGCGACGGCCGTCGCCCTCGGCATCGCACCATTGTCCATCGGATCCGATGCAGGTGGCTCTCTCAGGATCCCAGCAGGTGAGATCGCTTCCATCGTTCCATCCTCTATCGCTCGCAGCACGTGACGACGTGAAGATGAGATGTTGAACGTGTTCAGGTTTCTGCGGAGTGGTGACACTGAAGGCGACCATCGGTGTGGTACCTCATGCACCCGTCTCGGTGTTCGGATCACTGTCCACCGTCGGCCCCTTTGCCAGAGACGTTCGCGATCTCTCGCTGCTCTTGGACGTCATCGCGAAGACGTCCGTGGAGGACTGGCTGTCCGTGTATCCGGGAAGAAGAGACACGCTCATGCCCAACCCCTACTCTAGAATCTGCGAAGAGGTGCATTCATCATCACATCATCTTCATCGTCATGGCCTTCATCATCACATCACGTTCGTCACCGTGTCCATCATATCATCATCACATCATGTCCATCATCACATCGTGTCCATCGACACACCATCATCACCATCTTCGTTCATCCCACCTCTCACTCGCGTCCAGGGAGGAGACCTCCGAGGCCTCCGAATCGCCGTCAGCTACGACCTCAACCACTACGTCCGCTACATCGACGAGGAAGTCAAACGATCCATTCGAGAGGCCGTCAGTGTCTTGGAATCACTCGGGGCCACAGTCACCAACGTGGACGATCGAGAGGAAGATTGGAATCTGAACCGTCTCGATATCTACCACACGTACAAAGTCTTGTGGTCGGCCGCGGCAGCTCAGGTCATCTCGATGAAGAAGGAATCGTACGGGATGACGGAGGAAGAGATCAAGGAGAAGATGGATGGAGGGTTGTATGAGTTGGCCATGTTGGGGAGGAAGTACTCTGCACCTGACGTGAGCTGAATTCTTTGATATTTCATCTGAAATGATCGTGATCATCATCTCACATGATGGATCATCGCGATCATCACAATCATCAAGATCATCATCATAAAATCGATCCATCAGACGAGCGACCAAGTGACATCCACTGAATCATCGCAGGTGATGGAAGCGGAGCACACGAGAGCCGAACTTGGAGTCATGATGAACAAGTTCCACCAGAAGTACGACGTTCTCATCACCCCCAACATGTGCATTCCCCCCTTCGCTGCCGACCGAGAGGTAATATTCCATCTACAACCCGTCATACTTCCATCTACAACCTGCCGACCCACCCTATCAGGTTCCAGAGGACGTAGAGACCATTGCAACTGGCCCGGGCAAGAAGGGCTGGAACGCAGACACAGATCTTAAGAGGTTCTTCACTTGGACGGCCATGTCTTACGTCTTCAACATGACAAAGCAACCTGCGGCCGCCGTGCCGTGTGGAAAGTTCTCGTGGGGCAAACAAGTGCCCATTTCGATGCAAGTAGTGGGTGCTATGTTCAGAGAGGACTTGGTGTTGAGAGTCTGCAACGCTTATCAGAAGGTGACGACCCACCACACGAGAAACGCAGATCACATGGGATGATGATGAATAAACGAACGTCTTTATGTGTATCTGTCGTTGGATGTGTCGAGTCGTGAGAAGACAGCTGTACGAGATGATAAAGTGGATGACGAAAAAGTAGACGATGATGAACCGAGCTACTTTGTTTTCTTTTCTCGTTTGGTTTTATTCAGTCACTCGCTTTGTGAAGCGATAGATGGATAAGTGTTCGTTTCTAGCTTTCCTATCTATAACTTTCTGTGTATCTCTCAGTCTCCTCGTGCGATGCATCATGCATCACCTGTCCGTCTAAATTCTGTTTCTTCAATATCGAACAGATCTCTTTCGGTCTATTCTCTTCAACGGTGACCAGATAGAATCTTCCATTGGGAGATAGATACTCCTACATCATGATGTCAGCGAACGATACGATGGATCCATGTGATGTGATATGGAGGACTCACTCCGACGATGGGAAGCAGTCGATCGAGGACACATCTTCCATCTGGACCGCCTGCCCATGCGGCCGCTATGACATCATGTTCAGATGCGCTCGTGTCGATCGACTCCAAGTACTCTTCCATGCTGGTGGGGACATACGGTGGATTGAACAATAAGACATCGATGCTGCCCTTCATTCGTGACAGAGGTGACACGAGATCTCCACATATGATGTCTAAAGGGATCTGTGGGGATGTGAGTGTGCCTTACTCATGATGTGGAGCTCACGTTGGCCCTTCGAGCTGTTTCTTTTGCAGCCCTAGCCGCGATGGGATTGATGTCTATAGCGTAATACTGGCAATGTCTTCCGATGATGTTGGACAAGAA